>APFE030386097.1:55309-79325 GCA_000404065.3 Pinus taeda | reverse complement strand
TAAGATGGATATAGGTTGGTTTTTATGATAATGAAGATATTAAATAGACTTAAGAAATTATATTGTAAAAAAAATCTTCAGGTGAATGGTTAAAGCTACATTTAGTCACTTCACAAAATTTAGTAAAAAATACCGTTATCTCCATTAATACTGGTTTTGGTTTTTCTGATTTAACAAAAAAAAAATTAAAACAATGAAATCTTAACTCTTTCCGCATCACCCTCACAGAAGAGAGATAGTCGCTGCCCAGATTTCCCACAATTTTTCAAACATTCTCAATATGATATCTTCATGAAAAAGTTAAGGTAAGATCTTAGATTAGTTGTTTGAAAAATATGCTGGTTTATACAACCTTTCATCTTCTTTGCTATTATTAGTTTGTCGTAATGATCTGTAGGGGTTGGGTCAATGCACCATATTGTCCTAAAAGGCGGAGATTTTGCACCAAAAAGGAAATTAATCCACATGTTACAACGCTGTTAAAAATGGTATGAAGGTAGTGAATTATGCTAATAATAAATTTAGACTAGGAGAGACATAATTAAATTTTATTATTTAATTGAATATTTCCAATTAAAATAATAATAAATCTACATTTATATATCTATATATTGATTGGAAGGCTTCTCACAATGGTCACTTCTTTCCATTAGATCCCCTTCAGGCCTTTGAGATACCTACTACTTTGTTATATTATATAGTTGGGGCTTGCTACTTGTTGGCATGTTGGGGTAAACAAACTTGATGTGTTTTTTTTATCTCGCAGTTGGAGTCTATGGAATAAGAAATAAATTTGATAGCTTGACAATAGTGGTAGAGAAAAGATTAATCTCTCCTACCTTGATAGAACTGGTGGTCAAGATCAATGCCTATAAGAACTTTGTTGTGGAATATCATCAAAACTAATAGAAGAATATGAAAGAGTGTATGGTAAGAACCTTGACAAACATGACGACTGAAACTTGCAACATTATTTGTAGGAAGAGAAAATTACGTTTCTTTTTTCCAAACATGTATGTTAGTATATTACAGTTTAATGAATATGTTTTCCTATTATCATATATGGTTTCATACTTTAACAAAACATTAGCCAAGACTTCACAATGTTTTATTATTCAGTGAAAGATTTGCCAAGATCTTACAATATTTTGTAATTCAGTGAAGATTCACCATGACTTTACAAGATAATATAATCTGGTGAGTGATTCGCCGAAAAAATTATATATACATATTATATTATTGATAAAATTGCCTCCCATTTTTCCTATGTATCATGGGGATACACCCATTTATTATACATAAAAATTTAGGGTGGATCTTAAAATTTTCCTTGGCATAATGGAGCTTACTTCTGATGCTAAGGCAATAGGGTCATAATTTTTCAACTTGAGACTGAACAACTTAATCATCAATTGAGCAACTACAAGTTCAGAGTGTGAGTCATACAATTCCTTCAACTTCTTTAAAGCTTCAAAGGAATTAGAAAATTGTGAAATATGTCGACTCACCTTTTCATTTACTGACACCGCAATCAAGGCATAGGCCTTGTTGTTCTTGTTTTCCCAAATGGAAAGCTCTTTATCTGAAGTGGACTTTTCAGGTGCATTGTCTCCTTCTCCTTCACAAATCCCTTTCCGCAACTCATTGAAAATGAGGGTGTGTTTTATCTTCCGGGACCACTCATGATAGTTCTCTTTGTTAGAGGGAACTAATCCCACAATGGAGATGAGTGAATGCATCATCCAAAAAGACTATGTTATTTTGATTTCCTAAATAGTTGTAGCCTTACTTTTTTCATTCTTAATTAGGTAAAAAAAAAAAAAATTAATATATAAATGGAAAAACTTCACTTTACAATATGTCAAAATTTTAATAATATACCACCACTCATAATGTTTCATCACTCATATGAACGTATGTCATGTTCACCACTTATACCATAAGAATTCATTTCGCTCTCATTTTATACAGCTTGAACATATAAAAGGATTTTGAACCAACGCATTTAAATTTAGTTGGACTCTTCCCACTTATTCAATGCCAACACAAATATTTCATATGTATGGAGAGCATCGTTTATGGTGTTTTAAAATAGGCTTCTAACACATAATATAAAGCACCATAATTATATTGCAACACCTCACCATATATATTAGCGCTTTTATAATACGCATTATTAAAAATATATATCAACTCCTTGTTTAACTAATTGATCACCAAAAAAAATCAATGCAATTTTCCACGCACACCATAGAATGTTTTTACCAATACCAAATGCATCTTATTAGAGCCTAGAATTACCTCAAGCTAAGAAAGGTATGCTCCAGGACCAACATCAAACCGCACTTAACCCGGTAGCTAGCCCTACCAGGTCGGGAGAGGGCTCTCTCCGGGTCAATCTCAGCAAATTACGATCACTAAGGGCTTGAGATGATTGATATAGCTATTGATATTACGCTAGGTATAGGTGAAAAGAGTTTTATTGAATAAAATGATGTTTTTGTTGGCTCTAATGGGAAGGCAGATCTTGGGTTTAGGGAATGAGGCTTAGTCTTACAAAGATCCCAATGGGGCAAGGTAGGCAATTGGTTTTGGCACTTCAAATCGAATGAGATGGAGGGAATAGACAGGTGAGGAGTTGAAGAGGGCAAGAGAAGCCATGGATCCTCTTCAAATAGTTGAAAACATCAAGAAATTAAAGCAAACCTCAAGTAGAGCACTGCAATTTCAATGGATTCTACTTTCACTCTTGTTTGATTTAGTTAGGCAGAAACAAGATAGATAATGTCATACATAACACATAAGTAAATTCACAATTACAGAAGAAAGCACTGTACCAAAACAAAATTCCATAAGGATCCCAAAGAGTGCTGCAAACCCTGGTCTCTATTCCTTAGCCAAAATGCTGATATGAGTGTACAATGAAGCTCCTTGCTTTCTCAAAAGTCCAACCATGCTAATGACTGAAAAAACACATAATATAGACAAACCATAGCTCATCCTAGCCTCTAGGGGTCGATCTCACATGTTTAGGAGCTATTTCAACTAATTCTAAACTAAGAACTAGAAATCAGGCAGTGGAACATCATGCCTCTAGAAACAAGGGAACTGATTCATTCAGTTTCAAACAACTATTTAACAAATGAATCTACCTACATAAGTGAAAATTTGACATATTGACATCATGATTCATCAATGTATATGAAATTACATCACAAATTTGACATTAAAAAGGTGAAAAAGTCAAACTGGAAAAAGTTAGACAAAAAACAGAGCATTCCTGGTCAAACTGGGCCAAATTTCCTCTATGCGTCGCGCCTGATTCTCTATGCGTAGTGCCTGTTTGGACCCACTTTTGGAGGCCTTCCCGGTGTCCAAATTCACTCCAAGTGTGCTTTCTGAAAAGGTCTACTTGTCTACTTTCCAACCCAATTGGAATGTTTCAATTTGGCCTCCATTTGCCCCTCCACAATTCAATTCTCCCAACACTACGTCCTGTGTCAAAATAGAGGCAGTAAGGTCATTTTTTTAGTGTTTTTGACCTTTTTGAGGGCTCAAAAGCTGTCCAAATTTCTTGGGCATTGGTATACAAGCATATTTTTCCATGACAAATAAAAAAATGTTGAGTTTTTGTGATTTAGAGGCTCCTATCAAAAGCGAGCACCACGTGGCACGACGCATAGGGCAAAAAATCCTGTTTTTTATGCCAAAAATGCAAAAAATGCCCCAATTTTTTTTAAATTTGGGTTGAGTCTCTCCATCAAGCATTATGTTGGGCAAAGGAAGCCTCAGCTAATATTTGAAGTCGATCATGCTCCTTTTGCCTCTTTGATTCCCTCTTCAATTTTTCCTTTAAGCTCCTGATTCTCGCCTTCCAACTTTTGTTTCTCGCCAAGTAATGGTAGGCCATGTGCCTCAACATTGTTTTCTCCCTTTTGGCCTTCTCTAGCAACTTTTCTAAGTGCAAGTTTGTTCTCTCAAGCCAAGATTCCTGATCATGTTCAATCTCTTGCTCATACCCATGATCACTGTCTCTTTCCATTGTTTTCCTTTGGTTTTGAAAAATGTGGTTGTATATGGATGGTTTTGTGGATAACAGTGTGAAAATATGGTGGAGTAATGAAATGGGTAGAGTGTATGGAAGAAAATGTAAAAATGTATGTGTGAACAGAGTTTAGGGATGGGAGTAAGAGTTTTAGGGATGTGAGTATGGTTTAGGGATATGGATCGGGTTTGGGATAATGAGAATTGGGGATTGGGGGTGAATGAAATTAGGGATATGAGGATAGTGGAATGAGTTTATGAAACTAGAAAACAAATCTGGGAATCAAAGGGTGAGGGAGTGATGGAGTGGACTCGGTAGCAAAAAAACAACTACAAACCCTAAGCAATTGTTTTTTGAGCAAAAATTGCAAGGAGGTAGGGTTTGAAACTTTTCTCACTAAATCATCATAAACATCTAAAGACACACATTCATTGGTATTAGAAGAACGTTTGACTTACTTAGACAGGTGGCAACCGAGCAAATTTGGAAATTGGATGAGTTTCGTGGGTGAAATGAGGCTTGTAGCTCTACGCACCGTGCCACAAACCCAACACGTCACGACTTCTCTACGTGCCGTACCAGTGTATTTTTTACACTTTGGAGGGCAGCCCAATGTGTTGCGCCAGCTCTATGTGTCGCGCTAGTGATCCAATGCATAGCGCCAACTCAATGCGCATCACCGTTTTGCAAGTTACTTTTGGAGGCCTTCCCGATGTCCAAATTGGGCATGCGATAGCTTGTTGGAAAGGTTATTGAGTCAAATTTCTAACCCAACTATAATTTTTCAATTTGGAGTTCATTTTCCCTATCAAAGATCAAATCTCCCAAGACTGGTCGAAATGTGCCAAATGAGGCTGCCTAAAGGCAGAGTGTTGTTACAATCAACTTTTGAAGGTCTTCCTCAACTCCAAATTGAGCTCATGATAGCACATTGGAACCATATTTGTGTCTATTTATCATTTGACTCGTCAAGAAATTCATTTGGACAATCAAGCTAGGAGAAATCTTGATTTTCCCAAGGTCACATCAGAGGTGCACCAATTCTCCTAAGGAAACTATAGTTTTGACATTTATCTAAACCCATGACATCTGTGTAAAACATGAAGGAGGTTTTTCTTCCTTGGCCTATTTTTGACAAAAACCTCTCTCCGTTTTCCAAAATTCATCTTTTTTTTCTCAGAAACATCATTGGAATAAAACCTATCTCGATGTGTGGAGCAGGGGATTTGTCGAAATGAAGTGAAATGAAGGGGATAAGGGGATTCTAAATTCTTGAGGAAATTTTGAGAAGTAGGGAGGGATGTTAGGAAATAGAGTAAAGTGGAATTTCAAATATTGAGTGAGGGGAAGTGGTCCAAAAAGGCAAAACATAGGCCTAGCCTAGAAAATTGCCGAGTTGTAGCAAGAAACTAGGGTTTGTGCGAAAATGAGGAATTTGGGGGATCTCAGTGATGGAAGTGTTTAATAAGGTACATTAAGGATAGGGGAATGTCTATGAACATCTGGATACAATTTTTGCTAATTATTTGACCATCCAAGAGAAATTACCTTCAAAACCCTAGGAGAGGGAAATGAACCTTACCTAGGCACAACTGAAGCATCGACAACGTGTAAAATGACCCAGTGGAATTTGACAGGATGATGACAACCCTCTGAATGATGGTACACTCAGCTGAATGGTGACATGGACTGACATTTGGACAACTTTGAAAGGAGTAAAAGCAGACCCTATACCTAATACCTAGTGACCAAATTTTGCTTGAAGGCTCACTGAAATGACAAAATTTGACCTTGACACCTTAAAATCATTTTGTAAGAGCATGTTTGACCACTGGAGGAAGGCTACAAAGACTGACACTAACACATCCCTTCAAAAAAATTCAACACACAATTGTGAAAATTCCTACACTCTGAAGGAACCCCTACTGCAAGAAATTTGAATCTACTTCACCTATTTGATTTTTAAATTACAGTCATCAAGTTATTCTTATAAATATTGAATAAAATTACTTATGTAGCCTACATTTTTATGGGAATAAGTCCCTTAGGGCTTTGGGTCAGAACCCCAATAGAGAAGGAGTAATCTACAACAAGAAACACACATACAACTCAGGCAACATGATTAAATAAACAAACTATGCAAGGATGAACATACCCGGATGTCCTTCGTTTGGGCAGTTGCAGTTAGGGTTCAAACCCTCTGCAACTCCTGATGATCTTCGAATCTGCAAATCAACCAATTCTAATACACATAGCAGCATATAGATAAAACATTTTAATGAAATCAACTTTATATCATATAAGTAAATGGTTAGTTATACATCAAAATAAGCATTCATACATGAACCATAACAGTAACATCTGATGCATAAAAAAAGTTGATCTTAGGAACAAGACAACGTTTATTTTTATTATAGAATACTATAATAAACATGGAAAGAGTTCAACTGAGTCTTCCTCTTCCAGCTCCAAGTGGAACCATCCTCTAGGTTCGTCCAATCCCAGTCTTCAACAACCTCCTTCCATAACCAATACCATGATATCTCAAGCAAGTGGGAAAATATCAACACACAAGGAAACAAGGGTTTCCTGAACTTGAGGAATTGCTTGAAGCAAAGGGATACTTCAGACTTGATCAGGGGGTAATCTTAGTATAGTAATTCTATCTCTTCTCTCCTCCTTAAGGCCTTCCCATAGAAGTCTTTTTATACTTCTCCCAAATTAGTTTTTTAGCTGGAAAATAGTTGGGAATAGTTGGGCCACGGGTACTAGGAGGTAATCAACAGGTAAAACCTATGAACTTTTCCCATAGTTAAGGAAATTTAATCCTTTTAAGTGTTTTAACACATATACGTGGGTTGGGTATTGACTAACCCATGTGTAAACGCTTTTATCACAAGGAAAAGTAGTGTACAGGGAGTAAAACACTGTTTTTAAAATATTTGGACCAAGTTTGGAAGGAGGGGTTGCCCTAGGGCATAAACCATGCATCACAACTACCAAGGGTGATATTTGGAGCTATAATAGATGCCCCCTAATATATGAGGTCAAAAGGGGTACATGATGGCCGAAATGTATTAAGTATATTGAAAGGAAACTTGTCGAAAACTGAGAAGAACTTGACCAGATTTTAGCCTGCCAAGCCATCAAAAAGAAGATCAGAAAGAAACAGCTTTCTGAAGTAGGCATACCCATGCTCAGAGAAAGTAAATCATGTCTACATATCAAGTACAAGTGGATCCACTATGTATACAAGTATAAAAGACTGAAAGTACATAATGGATCATCTGATCGTGATCGAACAAGTACATGTCTGAACATCACGTATATAGGAAGATGATCAATGAAGCTGAAAGACGAAATTGATCACTGATGTCAAAAATTGATCCCCATAGCACCAAATGAACATGATGGAATAAGATGATACTACATCACAACTCAGATGCCAGCATATAAGATGTTGTTATGAAGGACTGCAACATATAATGTGGATGGTGTCAACTAGCAGCAAAAGGAGCAACTGCCAAGTGAACCAAAGAATGTTGATGCAACTTGAGGTCTTCACCTGACCATCGTGGTACATTTCTACACAATGGGAATAAATGATCTAAAGTCGACCATGTGAGAAATCATTTGATTACCGGTTATTGATGTATACTGTTAACAAATGCGAGACTACTCATGGATAATGAAAATGAGAGTAAAGGTACCTAATACAATCTAACAAGTGCGAATGAATGAGCTGAGGTCGAAATCCTGGAAGAATCTATCAATCAGGGGACAATGATGGTTTCCCATTGTCGTTAGCAAAGAATCTGCCACTGATGACTGCAAACCCCAAGGTATTGCCAAATGGACTCTAGATATTTTCCCCAGAGCAATGAGTCGTAGTCGATAAGCAAAAGATCTACTAGAAGGAAGGAATTAAGGCATCTTTCACCAATCTAGCACGAGTGTAAGCCGTAGGCCAATAATGTGGAAGGAATCAGACTAAAAAGATGTAGTAAACCAACCGAAGCACATTTTTGGTGTACACAAGATGTATCCAGTGCACGATAGAAAACCTCTAAACCAACCAATAATGAAAGCTGACACAGAGGCGAGGAATCCACTAATAGGGTCAAATGGAAACCAAGGCACTGCATGAATCCCAATGTGTGATAATGAAAGCTGATGTCGAACACAAGGGAAACCAATTAATCAAAGACCCATGATACTAATCGATGTTGAGAACAAGGTGACCTATCAATAATGAAAATAGGGCCAGGGTGTAGCTCTAGGCCTTCCCTCAGAGAAATATGTCATTGCTGATAAGGAAAAAATCCGCCAGCAAGAAGTCAATGGATACCTTCTCAAACCGACATGAGAAAAGGACCAATATAACTGATGTGATGACAAACAAGACACTAACAGCCAAGGATGATCGACTAAAAAATAGGTCAAGAGACATTGCAAAGAGGCCAACACAAGCTTAATTCCCTTGAACAAAAGCACGATTCAATGATGACTATGTGGCAGCATATGATAACTCTATATAAGCTCGTGATGTAGGAGGCATGAACGAACTTTCCATATTATTGGAAGAGATAACCAATCGGAGGAGAACTAACTCAATAACATGGTTAAAGCATACCTAAGTCAAACTAAATCCCGCTTAAAATGGAGGAGAGACTTTCTTTTGAGTGCTTTGTTCAAGGGTAACACAACTAACTCTAGCTGACAACAATATATGGAAATGTTGTCCCTATTGGGTGATAAAAAGGTGTCTTTTAACCCCTATTTATCCTACATTAATTATCAATCCAGGCATGATTTTTTATCTCAAGAGTGTACTCAGTCTGAGGAGGTCACTTGTTCAAGAGTAATGTTTGCACTATAGTGCTTACAAAAGTAAATTAATGCTGGAATCAAAATCTAATTGTAATGGAAAGAAACTTAAATGCTCTGTAACTATTCACTCAAGAAACTACAACAATCATCAGTCAAGGATGCAGTAATGATAACTCTTTCCCCTGTAAACTGATGTAAATGAAAATCAATCATAGACAAGATCTCCAATCTGAAAACTTAGACAACAGTAATCAATGTTCGTTACAGTTGTGGATCTTTCTATTCACACTAAAACAAATGCTGGAAATAACAATTTGATTAGCAGAAAAGGAACAACAACTAAATCTATTGAAAAGGTCGAACAACAAGGCTCGATCTACAGGACTGAATTGAGCAACAATCTTAACTGAAATGAATTGAACAACAATCTTCAACTAATAAAGGAATTGAACAACAATCTAAAAAAGGAATAGCAAACCTAATTAAGTGTAACCGCACAACGAATATAGAGTAACCGAATCAGTAATCTTATTATGGCGTAATGGACATTAACTATAGGTATAAAGGAACTGTAGTTAAATGAACAACAATCGCAACTGTAAATGAACAACACTCGCAACTGTAAATGAATATCAGGATCCAAATTAGACAATGCAATATTGTTTTAGAATGAACAACATGACATTTTAAGTTGTGAATAATAATCTCGCTATTCAATTACGATTTCGATATAACAGAACAATTCAGTGAAATGTTCAGAAACAAAAGATAACTGAATAAAGTGGATTAAGGAAACGCAAAGGAAATCAAACCACACACGACTGTAATTGTAAAATAATGATACAAGAAGAAAGTGGATCCACTAGGGTCAGGCCCTTAGCCACCAGGGAAGCACTGTTGTGTTTACTCCACAATCAGATAATGGAACAACAACTGAGTTATATATTAATCATAAATGGCATAGTTACAGCTATCGCTCTTTAAAGAGAGTCGGTGATCGAAGTTAAGATTACAATAGTAAGTTCTACAAATTGACAATAATATCCACCCCCTAGGCTACCAGCGCTGTCCCTTTTTATAATGACCAGTTAGAAGTATCAAGAGTATCGATAAGTCTTGAAGTAGCGATCCCTCAGGATCAAAGGATCCTGAGGGATTCACTCTATCTTTGATCTCCAGTTATTGTTTTGTCTTCTTGTGTTGATGCCACGTTTTCTCTTCCTTTTCCTAGACCATGCACTCTGATCTTGATCTCCTTGTCTAGATATGGTTTCCTGTCAAAGGGACAGTAGTTGCTTCTACTTTGTCTTTTCCTCCTGAATAGTGATTTTCCATTTTCTTCACTTTCTATATAGAAAAGTACAATAATTAGTTACTTTGTATCAATCACAAATCTCCTTAATTCTATCATAATTATTTAACATATTACCATCTTATAATGTAAAGGAGTTATGATTTAAAGGAAAAGATAAATAAATAAATGGTAAATATATACCTTTTCCAATGCTCAACACACCCCCCTACTTACCCTTTTTCATGCCCTCATGAAAACGTTGTAATTTACCTGCAAGGAAGTTAGGGAATAGGCTGGAGAAGGATTTTCATTTAGTGGTCTAAAACCATGATGTGTAGCTAAAACTTCAAAAATATGCCATGTTTGGCCTTCAAGAAATTCATATAGGGCCGTATACCCTGCTACAAGATACCAGATAATTGGACTTCGAAACCTACAACCTAGCCAATACGGGCCTTCTCTCAAGATGAGGTTACTATAGGTAACTAGGTGACCAACAACTAACTTAAAATTTTTGTAATTGAATGGCTCTCTGTCCTACACATTCTGATTTAAATCCTTCCATCAGAATTTAGCTGCTGCTATGGCAAGATCTTTGATGGATAGGAAGTATTCTACCCCTTGCTAGATAAGTGCTATGTGAATGGGTCCCAATGTCTGGATCACACCCTTCTTTCTCATTAAGCTTCTATGCTTATCTCACAGTTGTAATGGGTTTTTTAGGTCACACCTTACCCAAATATCTAACCCATTCTCTTGTCTCTGAAAGGTATTATGGGCTTTAAGCCACTTTATCTAGCTAACAGCAAAAGAGATGAATGCCTGAAGCTGGATATCACCCATAAAAGGACTAGGGTTCTCTTCTGTTTCATCCTACAACACAAAATTATGCAAATAAAACTCACATAGCAATCACTGGACCTTCACCCCATAATGTTTACAGCAATTTATAAAATCATCAATAGTTTTTAACTCTATAGGCATCCCTGCCTTGACAGCCTTAATTTCTAATTGTAGATACCTTTCCATCAAAAACAAAGCATAATTTTTGGCAGGTGCCCTACATGCTATAACATCAGTATATAGAGAACACATAGTATCCACTTGACTCATAACTGTGTCTAGTCTATTGGTTATCTTTTTAACTTTTTCCTCTGCCCTCCGACATCTATCGAAGGCCTCGCTCTCTGATGCTTTGATGTTCTTTACTTGCTACTGTATCTTTTGATATTTCTCCTGAGGAACAATTTCTTTTGTGAGATTTTCTATAGCCTACTGGGCCTGTGCCAGATCCTCTTGAAGTTTTACTACCCTAGGATCATTGTCCATCAAAACATTTTTGGGTTGGAGATCTCCCTGGATCTCCTTATTGCGACATCTAGTTCCTATAATCTGCGTTTCCTTCTCATGATTTGTCTGGTCACTTGTGATGCTAGAGGAAAATACCTCTGTCTGGACGTCCTTATTACAGAGTGGTGTGCTTTCTATTTGGGCCTCTATGCTTGTAATAGCCGCATGTTGTTCCTTGTGGTCCTGAATGATAATGGGTTTAGTTTGAGTTCTTTTGGTCTTCATTTTATGGGGTTTCGTCTGGGTGGTTGCATCCTTTGTTCCAGGAGTTCTTTTTGAGATTCTCCCCATTTTTAGGACCCTTATTTGTTGCCTAGGTTGTTTTACTACATTTAGTAGCCTTTGTTGTTCCTTTCGCAACCTTTTTCTTTCATTCATCTTCTTCTTCGAAGGAACATCTATTTATTTTCTTGGGCTTGGGCTTTGTTCTTCAGGGATTATACCCTCGCCCTGGCTTATTTCCATGTTCTCTGTTTGGAACACTTCTTCAGTGTTCTCATCCTTCTGATTAAGTTTCTCAGGGGAGGAAACCCTAGTTTGATATGCTATTTCCCGAGTAGCTTCTACTTCTACTTCTTCTTCGTCATTCATTTCTTTGGATGCACGCTTCCTATGAGCGAAGTGTTCCTGTGATTTCCCTTCTTCTTCTTCCTCCTCATTCATCTCCTCAGATGCACTCTTACTATGAGCATAGCGTTCCTGTGATTCCCTTCTTCAATATCGAGGTTGAGTGGGCTGTGGGGCTGGATATACTCACCCATATTGGCCAAAACTTGAGCCAATTCGTCTTCTTGCAGAGGGTTTTGGGCTTCCGCTGGGTGGCTTTGCTTCCTCCCCTTCTTCCTCACCAGAGTACTCAATTTCCTCTTCTAGTTCCTCTTCTACATTTTCTTCTAATTCTTCTTCTTCATTTTCCCCTCCTTCAAGTTGTGGGGGTTGTTCATCCTCTGAGTCATATATCTCTAGGGGTTGGCTACTATTTTCTTGGGGACTTCCCAAAATTCCCTTGCTTCTCCCCAATTTGGCGGACTGTCTGCATTTCTGCAGTCTAATTGATGTGCTAGTAGTTCTTTTTCGTTTCGGGGCTGGTAAGGCTAATCCCCCATCTATTGAGAATACCAATTCTTCCCAACTAATCTGTTGTTGGGCAAGACTATAACTGACTATTAGCTGAATTAAGCCATGATGACTTACTACCGTTTCTACATGATTATATTTTCTTATGCTCCGAGCAGCATCATGCAATAAAAAATATAAATATGCGGGAAAATTTACAACACATTTTTGTTTTGATACTGCTAACAATTTGAGATGGAATGGTCTTACCACATCCTTTTTGCCATTGCATGTGATGTAGCTTTACACAATCCTTGCTAATTCTGCCCATGGTTCTCCCAGGGTTGCAGGCAGGACTCCTTTTCCTTTGATAGTAAGTCTATGTCCTTCGTCCCAGAAGATGGTTATGGCATCTTGAAATCCCACTTTTTTCTGGGTGCATACTGGTCCAATAGCTGGCAGTCCTGATACTTCAACAATTATCGCATCTGTTACTATTATTTGCCTCCCCTCACCATGGAACGATCTTCCTGCAAATCTGTAGAAATTCAATGGCTACTATTTCATGGGACTGTTGTAGTCAGTTAAGGTAGGAAATCCATCCTGCTCTCACTAAAATTTTGCGTGCAGCATCGGATATTATTAACACCTTCGGTTCGCTATGTATTGATCTGCCTCCCATTTTTTTCAAGCTTAGCACACTGTTAATTTTTACAGAGCAAAAACACAAAAATGACGATGGAACAACAAGTTGTTCAAGCTTAGCACACTGTTAATTTTTACAGAGCAAAAACATAGAAATGACGATGGAACAACAAGTTGTGCATATTGCGAAATATAAATACCATTAAAATTGCTATTCCCAAGTTCTGATGGAGTCATAGTACCTCCAAATAAGGAGTTGACACATATGCCAGTGTATTATGGAGGTCACCCGCGCCCCCATGAAATGTGATAGATCGTCCTCGACCGGCAAATAAGGGAGCATCATTCTAGACTGCAGTCGTACAGTAAAATAAAGGAACGGTGTATATATCCATGACATGATTACAAAAAGCAATGGATTACTGAAATCGAGGCTTATGATGGAAATTTCAAATAGATATGGAAATGATGTGAAATGATGCGAAAAATAGAGGAGAGGACAACTTACGTAAGTATAAAAAAAAAAAAAATCTTATGCCGCCATTATCCACTTTAACCATTATGATTGATTTATAAATGATTTTTTATGTGTAAGAGGTTCGAAAAGGTTTTATAACATAATCTCATTTAAATAAAGATAGATATATAAGAAAAGGGTTTATAATGACTATTGGTGTTTGAAAAGTATGACTTCAATACCATTAACAGAGCTCTGTTGCCCATAGGTGTCCATAACCTTGACAGAGTTGCTTGTTTCACCCTTGGAACCATAATCCTTTATGTATGCCTAGAAAAGTGCTATGTGATGTCATAATGGAGGCCATTGTGCTGGCTTGGTAACCAAATGAATCACAATGCCATTCACCAGGAAGGGGTGAAAGGTAGGCAGGTCGGCTCGTGATGAGACCTCATGTTCCAATGACTTTTTTATTTTTCTGATATGCCTCTTGGCTCATTTCTCTAATGTAGTGGCCATAGTGGGAATGTCACTTCACTACTTCCTTATGATCATGGTAGGTTGGCTCTTGATGAGACCCCCTATCCTTCATCTGACAAATCATGTTAGTAATCATATAGATATATATTTTTCTCTTCTTTTTTTTTTCTTTTCTTTTATATAGCACTTTCCTATTTATATACAAAGGATGGCTCAACACTCCCTAAGAGTACGGATGGTGGAAGAAGTCTAAACATCTCAATAGAGGAAAATATACCCTTATTCTTATTCAATAATAACGATCAAAGAGAATTATGAAGATTAAGAAAGAACAAACATGATAAAAATAATCAATCAAACTAATTTCAGTGAAAATAAAGACAGTAAAGTGATATAAATAGTTGTGTCCTTTCCTCTTTTTTCTTATCGATACAAAGCGATTTCTCTAAATATAATGATTTTCTTTGATTTGTTGATTTCAGTATCCTCTAGTTTTTGTATTCTTGCATAAATGTATACATGTGCCTTAAAGGGATCATAAACAGTGAACCATCATTCACAAAAAATCCTCTAAATGATGTTCTTTAAGAAACACACACACACACAAAAAAAAAAATTGCACTCAAAAAGTGTTGTTCCTTAAGAGGGATAACAAAAAGAACATATGTATGTGAAACCATGGTTCCTTTAAGAGGAATAGCAAACAAAAGAAAAAAATACACTAGAAACTGTTGTTCCTTAAGAGGAACAGTAGTTGTTCTTTAAATGGAACAACAAATAAAGCAAATGTGAAATAGAATACTGATCCTTTGGTAGGACAACCTAATATCATTTGAAATAAAAAATGTTATTCCTTTGGAAAGAACAATAGAAAGAAAAAAGTGCAAAGGAGGGTTGTTCCTTAAAAAGGAATGACAAAACAATCTGCTGGAAGTGTGGTTCCTTCGGAAAGGAATGACAAAAAAACCTGGCAGAAGTGCTGCTCCTTTGGAAAGGAACGACAAAAAATGTGGGAATGTTGTTCTTTTTGAAAGGAACAGCAAAAATGCGAAAGTGAATGCTGAAATGATGTTCCTTCCAAAAGGAACAACAAAATGCAAAAGTGTTGTTCCTTCAGAAAGGAACAACAAAAATGCGGAAATGTTGTTCCTTCGGAAAAGAACAACAAAATGCGAAAGTGTTGTTCCTTCGGAAAGGAACTGCAAAATGTGAAAGTGTTGTTTCCCTTCAGAAAGGAACAACAAAATGTGAAAGTGTTATTCCTTCGGAAAGGAACAACAAAATGCAAAAGTGTTGTTCCTTTGGAAAAGAATAACAAAAATGTGGAAATGTTGTTCCTTCGGAAAGAAACAACAAAATGTGAAAGTGTTGTTCCTTCAGAAAGGAACAGCAAAAATGCAAAAATGTTGTTCCTTCGGAAAGGAATAGCAAAATGCGAAAGTGTTGTTCCTTCATAAAGGAACAACAAAAATGTAGAAATGTTGTTCCTTCGAAAATGAACAACAAAATGCGAAAGTGTTGTTCCTTCGAAAAGGAATAGCAGAAAGACAAAAATGTTGTTCCTTAGGAAAGGAAAGGAACACCAAAAATGTGGAAATGATGTTCCTTCATAAAGGAATAGAAAAAATAAAAGTGTTGTTCCTTCGGAAAGGAACAACAAAAAGCGAAAGTGTTGTTCTTTCAGAAAAGAACAACAAAAATGCAGAAATGTTGTTCCTTCGAAAATGAATAGAAAAAATGCGAATGTGTTGTTCCTTCAGAAAGGAACAGAAAAAATCAAAAGCATTATTCATTCGGAAAGGAACAAAAAAAATGCAGAAATGTTGTCCCTTCAGAAAGGAACGGCAAAATGCGAAAGTGTTATTCCTTCGGAAAGGAACAACAAAAAGCGAAAGCATTGTTCCTTCGGAAAGGAACAACAAAAATAAGGAAATGTTGTTCCTTCGGAAAGAAACAACAAAAATGCAGAAATTTTGTTCTTTTGGAAAGGAACAACAAAAACGAAAGTGTTTTTCCTTCGAAAAGGAACAGCAAAAAGAAAAAATGTTGTTCCTTTGGAAAGGAACGACAAAAAAACAAAAAATGCAAATATGCAAAAAATTGTACAGGAAGTAGTTTATACAAGCAGAAAAGAAAAGCTTATGTACAAAATTTAAGAATAGTGGAATTATTTAGTGAACCAATGCTGATGAAGGATTATTTTCCTCAGCAAGAATTTGTGTATCAAAATCTTCTCGGAGCTGCTAGTAAAAGGATTATCGAGTAAGCGATTTATGGTACAGTTGCACTCGGTGACCATTTGCTTTAAAGGTATGTCCAGATCTACCAATAGTAGTCAAAGTAATGGTGCCATTGTCATGCACTTTCAGGATTTCATACGGTCCAAGCCATCGAGTCTAAAGTTTTCCCGGAAAATCCTGAAACTTGGAGTCATATAGGAGTGTCCAATATCCTTCGTGGAAGATTTTCTTTTTGATCAGGGCGTCATGCCATTTTGCTCTCTACTGTTGAATCATTGCAGTGTGTTGAAGAGCTGAGAGCCTAATTTCATCTAGCTCATTAATTTGTTGTAATCTGTTAGGTTGGGCCTCATTTAAGTTCAAACCGATCTCATGTGCTCTTCTTAATGTTTGTATTTCGAACTCTATTAGAAAGATGGGTTCTTTTCCAAATACTAGCTGATATAGTGAATAACCGGTGGTGTTTCTCCATGTTTTTCAGTATGCCCACAAGGCTTCAGGCAATCTTGAATCCCAATCATGCCTGTGTGATGCAACATTTTTTGTCAATATTTCCTCTATCACCTTATTCGTGCTCTCTACTTGGCCATTTGCCTGTGGGTGATATTGAGTGGTAATTTTGTGCTGAATGTGATACTTTTTTAATGATGCAGTGATTTTATTACCTACAAACTATGGTCCTTTTTCTGTGGTTATGTCCCTCGGGAGGCCATATCACACAAATATTTGGAACAGGAAATGAATCAGAGAGTCCTCTATATCTCTTGGAAGTGCTTATGCTTCAACCCATTTGGTAACATACTCTGTTGCTACTAGAATATATGTTTTCTGATTTAATGATGGGTTAATCAGACCAACAAAATTGAGTACCCAATGCTCAAATGGTTCGATTACTAACTGTGGGTTTAAATGCATTTCGACGGACAGTCTAAGGCATCCTGCTCTTTGGTAACCATCACAGGCTTGAACAAATTTCTTAGCATCTTTAAAGATTGTGGGCCAGTAATAACCTATTTGCAAACCTTGTGACCAGTCCTACAATATGCGAAATCCCCACCACACGGTCCGTCATGACAAGCTTTCAGAATGTCAAATATTTCGTCTTCATGGATGCTTCTGATGTGCATATATGCCCGTGTATGAAATAGGTAGCCCCCAATCCAAGAAAATCGAGTACTACGTTGCACAATCTATTTTCGTTCATTGGGGGTTAGATGCTTTGGTAATTTGCCTACTGCTAAATAATTTGTAACATCAGCATACCAGTGTGTCTTGATAGTAACAACAAACAAATGTTCATTTGGGAATTGATCTTTGACTACTGTTGCGTCCACTGACTTTGGCATTTGTGAGAGAAAGTTAGCTATAGGATTCTCTTTCCTAGGTCGATCTTTTATTGCAATGTCAAGTCTCTGTAATAAAATCAACCATCTTGTTACTCTGCCATTTGTAATAGGTTTATTTGCTAAATATTTTATGGTAGAGTGATCTGTATATAAAGCAATAGGATATCTAGTGATATAATGCCTAAATTTATTTACAACATGTATTACAGGTAAAAACTCTTTTTTAGTTATGTTATAGTTTAGCTCAGCAGGAGACGAATTCTTGCTAATATAATAGATTGCATATGGTTTTTTGTCTTCTTCCTACCCAAGGACTACTCCAATAGCTGTGTCTGAAGCATCTAATGAAATTTGAAATGGCAGGTCCCAATTTGGGCCTCTGAGCATTGCAGTTGTTGACACAAGATTTTTCAAATCCTCATATGCACGGTCGCATTTATCTGTCCAAATAAAATCAACATTCTCTGTCAGTGCGTATAGAGGTGCAACTATTTGAGAAAAATACTCTATAAATCTCCTATAGTAACCAGAAAATCCTAGAAAATTGCATACCTCTGTTTGTGTGGTAGGAGTAGGTATTAACAAAATTATTTGAATTTTGGCTGGATCTACATGTATTCCAACTGATGAGATATAATGACCTAGGATGAGCCCTTCGGTCATCATCATATAGCACTTTTCATGGCTCAAGCAGAGCCTGTTGACAATACATCGTTGCAACACCTTTTCCAATGTGTCTAGTGCTGGCTCAAAATCATCTCCATATGGTGTGAAATCATCCAAGTATACTTTGACCCCTTCATTTATTAAATCTGAAAAGATACTGGGGATGGCCCTCTGAAATGTGGCAGGGGCATTGCATAGGCCAAAGCGTAGGAATCTGTAAGAAAATGTTCCCCAAGGACAGGTAAAAGCATTTTTGTCCTAGTCTTCAGGGGCAATCTGAATCTAATTGTATCCACTGAATCCATCCAAGAAAGAAAAGAATTTATTTCCTACTAATGTGTCTAATACCTGATCAATGAATGGAAGGGAAAAGTGGTATTTTTGGGTTGCTTTGTTTAATTCTTTGTAATCTACACAAATCCTTTATTTTCCATTCTTCTTTGGCACCACTACTAGTGGAGAGACCCACTTACTATCGGAGATTGGATAAATAAAGTTTACATCTAAAAGTTTTTGTAATTCAGCATTCACAATATCTTTCAGGTGAGGGTTGAGTCTCCGTTGGAGTTGGCAAACGGGTCTATAATCCGTTTCTGTATAAATGTGGTGCGTACACAGTTGGGGATCAATTCCCTTCATGTCCGGATAATTCCATGCAAAAGCTTCCTTATATTTTCTTAGTAGTTGGACTAACTTTTCTTCTTGTTTAGGAGTCAGGTTTTTGTTAATGTTCAAGGTTTTTCCTAGCTCAATCTCTATAGTTTTTCTATTTGAAACAGAGGTAGTGGGTATTGATTGATCATGAGTGTCTTTGAGGGGATCTTCTTCTAATTCATTGTTAAATTCTACCTCTATCATGTGACATTGTACATGGGATCTGGATTCGGATTGGTTAATGAAGTTGTTAATAACATCATCCTTTGTTTGGTCTTTAAAATTGAGGGTAGCTTCTATGGTTAATGGGGACCTAATGTTTTCTGTGAGGTATGATACACGTTGTTTGTTAGTTTTCATTATTGTTAAACTTGGTTGGGTTGGAGGGTATAGAGCTAGATTCTTGATATTACTCCCTCTAGTTATAGTCATACTGCCCTGTCAGCAGCCAATGTAAGAATCAGCAATCGCAAGTCAAGGTCTACCTAAGATTAAAGGGTGTCCATTGAGTCGATTTTTGGGGTTGATTATCAGAAAGTTGGCAGGGTATTCCCAGGAGTCTATAGATACCATTACATCGTGTAGTGTACCTTCTAGCCTAACTACCGATCAGTCAACCAGTTCTAATAAGGTGGAGGTTGGTTCCACTGATGTAATGCCAAGTTTTTGACAAGTGGTGGTTGTTAAAATATTAATTGCAGCCCCTAAATCAACTAGGGCATTTGAAAAGGTTTTTCCATTGATTTGCACTCTCACTACAGGATTCCCTGGGTCTTCATATTTGACAGGTGCTTCTATTCTTGACAATAGATCAGACAGGGTGCCAACTACTTGGATAGTTGGGTTAGTTGTTATTCTCCTCTTTAGCTTTCTTATACATAACTCTCTGATGGTTTTTGCATATATTGGTATATCTTGGATAGCTTGGAGGAGTGGGATTTTTATACACAAATTTCTTAGTTCTCCTAGAAGATCAAAGTTAGGATGCTCTATAGGGCGTGGCATGATTAATCATTATGGGAATGAGGGAGAAGACGTGGTTTCTTGGTTGTGAGTTTGTTGTCTGACCACATCCTCTTCTTGTAACGGTTGTTCTACAGGTCACTGATTTTCAACTTGAGCATTTTTATCTCTCTCGGTTTCTATTATGCGCTCAGAGCTTAATTGAAGGTCGTTGCACTCCCTTATGTCAGTTTCTAGTTTTGGTGTTTCGATTATTTGAATAGATTGAACTGGTCTATTATTAGGGTTCGGGTTGGGTTGGGTTGGGAGTTGTGGTCTTAAGTTGGAATGGGGATTTTGTTGTAGTGTATATGGCACTGGTAGTGTGGGTTGAGGGAGAGGAATGGTTCTAGCTAGCCTATTCAACGGTCTTTTCCAATTTGACTGTCAGGCTTGACTCTGCAAAGTGGGAGGGGACCATTGTGTTGGATATGCACTGTTTTGCCAATATGGTGGAGAGTAGGGAAAATTTGGGCAATTAGTTTGGCTTGTTTGATTTGGCCATGGTGATGAAGGAAATGGTTGTTGTGACCAGTTTGAAAAGGGTCGATGATTTTGCCACATTGTATTATTTTACTGAGCATGATATTGCAGAGGCTAGAAAGAAGAAGATGGATCGAAGGGCATACCTGGTTGTCATGGCTGCATTGACGGCGCTGATTGAGTAGGTACACTAGTTCTGATTCTTCTTCCGCTTCTTTGTATAATTCTTTCAAACCCGAGAGTGAGGGGCAGTTCTCTGTGGAGTGATCTTTTGTACAAATAGCAAAAACTTGAACTACATGCAGTGGAAACTCTTTATGGTTATGTTTCTTTCTGCATCTAGGGAAAAATGCTTCTGCTTGTTTCTGTTTAGCTTGCATAATATCGAGCTGCGTTGTCAGAGTCCCCAATGTATTAGTTTTGAAATTCTCCAGTAAATTCCTAATTTCTGCGTGAGTTACTCCTCCACCGAAGATCTTGTTGTCCCTTGTGACAATGTCACGTTCTGCTTGTTTTAGCCTTGTACTGCCTCTGGAACTCCTAATGCACAAATCAATAATGTCAGCAAAATTCTCTTGATAGATGTCACCTTTTCCCATAATATTTAGTGTTTCAACCTATTGTTCCTTCATCCCTTTAATTAAGGTTGTTTTTAACACATTGTCAGGTAAGGGTAATTATGCATAAGGAGATCTCTGAAGATTATACTGAAAACGTTCAACATACTCTTCTAGTGTCTCAGTAGGTCTGGCTACCATCTGAAACATTTCATCCTTTAATTCTCTAGACCTACAATAATTTTGATATTCCTTTAGAAAAGCACCTTTCATCTGATCCCAGTTATTCATAATACCTCCACCTAACCCAATAAACCATCATAAAGCTACTCCTTTTAATGTGGAGGGAAATAATTTTAGCTTCTGGGGATTCGTGGTATAGTCATACCCCCGGCACAATACATCGAATTCAAACAAAAATGCATCTAGAGCTTCTGATGTTAGGCCATGGAATGTAGGAATATGCTGAAGAGGAATGGCCTTCATAGGTGCATTAACTGTAGTATCTAAAATGGGATATTGCAGTGTGGAGGTTTGGGGCATTTGTTGGTTCTGGGCCATTTGGTCAAATATGTTCCAATATCCTTGTGGGATTTCTAGGGAGGTGTTCCTAGGCTGGGTAGAAGGAGTAGGAATGGCCTTGATAGCACTTCCTTTGTCTGGGATGATGATAGCTCCTGTTTGGGGGCATCTTAGCTTTTCAGGTTCTTCATCTTTGTTCTGAATGATTTTGACAACACTTCTCTTATCTGGACTACTTAGTGGCTGAACTATTCCAAGAGGAGATCTTGGTTCTTTAGTTTCCCCTATTTCTCCTCATCCTTAACAGAGATTACTAAGGTCCCCTTCTTGTAACGATTTTGGGCTAGAATTCTCAATTTCTTGAAAATCTTGCTCCTCTATTTGGTTGTGCACCTCAGCAAAGGCTACAGATGGTGATTCTGTGGCCCAAAGGGAACTAGTAGATTGTCTAGAAGCAACTTTTCTAGGGCCTACTAATGGTTGAGATTATGCTTTTTTAACGATATTGTCTATAAAGGTCTATCGGCCAAGGGTCACTGGTCCCTTAGCCTTATTAGGTTTTGGTAGTGGTTTTGGATCCTTTTCAGGCTTTTTTTGCTTAGTCATGCACACAAATCAAATACTTATTTCTACCCAAAATAATCAATAAATCTGCAGGAAATTGGGTGAGGGAGCAGGGTTGTTACATGCTCCGTACGTAGGTTCTTACCTTCCGTTTTTAAAACCCAACTCTCTCCTAGCAAGTACTTACACTACTCTCTTTTCAAAAGAAACAAATGGATACACTTTCCCCGGAAATGGCACCAAAATGTTGGGTGATAAAAAGTTGTCTTTTTGCTCCTATTTATCCTACATTAATTATTAATCCAGGCACGATTTTTTATCTCAAGAGTGTACTCAGTCTGAGGTGGTCACTTGTTAAAGAGTAATGTTTATAGTATAGTGCTTACAAAAGTAAATGAATGCTGGAATCAAAATCTAATTGTAATGGCAAGAAACTTAAATGCTCTGTAACTAAATCATTCACTCAAGAAACTATAGCAATCATCAGTCAAGGATGCAGTAATGATAACTCTTTCTCTTATAAACTAATGTAAATGAAAATCAATCACATACAAGATCTCCAATCTGAGAACTTAGACACCAATAGTCAATGTTCATTACAGTTGTGGATCTTTCTATTCACACTAAAACAAATGATGGAAAAAAAAATTCGATTAGCAGAAAAGGAATAACAACTAAATCTATTGAAAAGGTCGAACAACAAGGCTTAATCTACAGGACTGAATTGAGCAGCAATCTTAACCGAAATGAATTGAACAACAATCTTTAACTAATAAAGGAATTGAACATCAATCTAAGAAAGGAACAACAAACCTAATTAAGTGTAACCACATAGCGAATATAGAGTAACTAAATTAGTAATCTTATTATGGCATAATGGACATTAACTACATGTATAAAGAAACGAGAATTGCAACTGTAATTGAACTACGGTGAAATAAACAACAATCGCAGTTGTAAGTGAACCATAGTTAAATGAATAGCAATTGCAACTGTAAATGAATAGCACTCGCAACCGTAAATGAACAGCAGGATCCGAATTAGACAATGCAATATTGTTTCAGAATGAACAACATGACATTTTAAGTTGTGATTAATAATCTCGATATCCAATTATGATTTCGATATAACAAAACAATTCAGTGAAATGTTCAAAAACAGAAGATTACTAAATAAAGCGAATTAAGGAAATGCAAAGGAAATCAAACCACACATGACTGCAAATGTAAAATAATGATACAAGCAGCAAGAGGATCCACTAGGGCCAGGCCCATAGCCACCAGGGAAGCATTGCTGTGTTTTCTCTAGGATCAAATAATGGAACAGCAACCGAGTTATATATTAACCATAAATGGTAGAGTTACAACTATCGCTCTTCAAAGAGAGTCGATGATCAAAATTAATATTACAAAAGTAAGTTTTACAAATTGGCAATAATATCCGCCCCCTGGGCTACCAACGTTGTCCCTTTTTATAATGGCCAGGTGAAAGTATCAAGAGTATCAATAAGTCTTGCAGTAGCAATCCCTCAGGATCAAAGGATCCTGATGGATTCGCACTATCTTTGATCTCCAATTATCGTTTTGTCTTCTTGTGTTAATGCTGCGTTTTCTCTTCCTTTTCCTAGACCATGCACTCCGATCTTGATCTCCTCATCTGGATACGACTTCCTGTAAAAGGGACAGCAGTTGCTTCTACTTTGTCTTTTCCTCCTGAATAGTGATTTTCCATTTTCTTCACTTTTTTTTATAGAAAAGGACAATAATTAGTTACTTTGTATCAATCACAAATCTCCTTAATTCTATCATAATTCTTTAACATATTA
>APFE030386097.1:38029-52280 GCA_000404065.3 Pinus taeda | reverse complement strand
AAATATTTTATGTTTTAACTTGATGAATGATTGATATGCCAATCTAATACTTGATTAGCGATAGAATCTGCTAATGAATTTTCAGATCGTGGAATGTGTAAATAATTAATATAAACAAATGATCTTTGCAACACCCTCACTCTCAAAAATTGGCGATATAAATAAGGATCCCGAACCCGATAAATGTTATTTAATTGTGACACTACCAGAAGTGAGTCAAGATACACTACCAATGAATCAATTCCATAAGAAATAGTTTTGGATAGTAAATTAATAACGATAGTATATTCAGCAATATTATTTGAAGCAGAACCAATACATACTCCTCTTGACACCATCGACTAACCAGATGGATAATAAATCACCCAAGTTGTGGAAGCGAGATTCCAAGTGTGTCGACTAGCACTATTGGTGAATTCGAAATAGACCAAGTCATCCATCAACACCTAGCAAAGTAGATCAAAAAAGTGCCAATATCACAAAAACTCCTGACAAAGTATGTACAAAAAATACAAAATATACAAAGAAGCCACTGCTTGGCCATAACCTAAGAAAAATTACTTCTTGAGGTAGAGCCCATTTCGAGGCTTCGCCAAATTGTTCCCTTCAAAATCGACTAATTCAGAAGCCCCTTTTCCTAAACCTCATTTCACTATAAAGGGACCATACCACATAGACTTGAATTTGCTTGCCCCCAAGGCATATTTATCTTGGTCATAGACCAAGACAAGGTCGCCTTCAGAAAAGAATCAAGGATGGACAACTTTATCGTATTGAGTTTTAACCCTTTTCTTATGGGCCTTGTTTATTATGGCGGCATCTCGACACTACTCATTGAGATGTTCCAAATGAACGAGGTGCTCTTTGAGACTAGAGGTCTCTGGAAGAAGTTCCACAACTAGCTTAAGGGATGGAATTTCGCATTCAATAGGAAAAATATATTCCAGTCCGTAAACTAACTGAAAGGTGTAAAATCGATGATAGTCTTGACCGAGGTTCGTTATGCCCAGAGAGCCGGGTATAACATGATGTGCCAATTGGAGCGATTTTTGTCAATTGTCCTTTGTAGAATTGTCTTGAGGGACTTATTCACGGCTTCGACTTGCCCATTGGCATGAAGATAATACGAGGATGAATGCTCCTACCGGAAGCCCAATTTAAGAGCCAATTCGGTCATCAGTTGGTTCTGGAAATGACTACCATGAACAGTGACAATCTCTCTTGGGATACCGAAACGTGAAATAATCTGATTGAAGAGGAACAATGCTGCTATTTCACTATCATTTTTATAAGTAGGCATGGCCTCAGCCCACTTCGTAAAGTACTCTACGGCCACTATAATGTACTTGTGATTCACTGCTAAAGGCGGATTACAAGTAGTAAAGTCAATGCCCCACTTTGTAAAAGGACCGATAGTGACAACAGGAAAAAGAGGAGTTGGATGTGCGCGCATCTTCCGAGTATAGACTTGACAAGGGTGGCAATGTTTGATCGCTTCAATACAATCTTTGAAAATCGAAGGCCAAAAGTAGCGGGCAAGCAAGATTTTCTAGGTTGTAGCAAGCCGTGAAAGATGACCACCACAAGCTCCACTGTGGCAATCATTGAGCACAAAATCTGCTTCCTCTAAAGTTAAAAAATGCCTAAGGATTGAATCAACCCCTCAGCAATATAATGTATCACCAATGATGACATAGTCCTTAGCCAAGTGATGTAATTTTCGACGTTCATCCTTAGAGGAAGCAGGGGGGAACTTCGAAGTCTGGAGATAGATGATGATATCTCCATACCAAGGGTCTTGTGAAGAGATGAGGAATAGATGTTCGTTTGGGAAACTTTCCTCATAAATAGTATCTTCTTTACACGGAAGCTCAAAAATTAATTCCGCGAAAACCAATAACTTCTTAGACATGGCTGACAAGAACTTGAGATTGAATTCTTGTAAAATAACAATCCATCGATTGTATTTTCTCTCAATCACTCGCCTACTAAGGACAAATTGGAAAGGATTGACTACCGCTAAGACGAACGTTTTGCGTAGCAGAATATAATGACGGAGCCGCTGGACAACATGGACAGTTCCCAAGGCCAATTTCTCAAGCAGAGAATAGTGTAGTTCAGGGCCTACCAAGCCTCGACTCAAGTAGTAAATCACATGCTTCGTGAGAGAATCATCTTCCTGAACCAGAACCATACCTATGGTTGATTCTGCGACTGCAAGATATAAAAGGAAATCTCTACCATAATCCGGTGGACTCAAAAGTGGGGCAGAGATTAACGCCTGGTTCAAGGCATCAAAAGATCGTTGCGCAATGTCATCCCATAAAAATGAAACTCCTTTCTTCAACAAATGCATAAATCATTCAGTTATCTCAGCATATTTTGCTATAAACCATCTCAAGAAATTTTCCTTTCCTTGGAGACTTTGAAGTTGTCAGATAGAAGATGGGGGAGGAAACTGAATTATTGCCTCAACCTTGAAGGGATCAACTTGAATCCCTTCAGTTAATACAATCAACCCTAACAAACGACCAGATGTAACCGCGAAAACACACTTGTTCAGATTCAACCGAATCTGGTAAAATCCACATCTCTCAAAAACTAACTGAAGATGACTAGGATGATCGATTCTCTTTCGAGAATGAGTAGCTAAATCATCCAAGTATGCCTCGATGACATGCTTGGTGTCGTGGAAAGCGTAAGACATGGCCCACTGAAATGTAGCTCTAGCATTCTTAAGACCAAAAGGTATCTTTTTGTATGCAAAGGTACCCAAGGAACAAATGAAAGTTGTCTTATGTTGGTCTTCTGGACGAATAGATATTTGATCATAACCAGAGAATCCGTCCATGAACGATAAAATATCATTACCCACACATTCATCAACTATCTGATCAATAAACGATGTGGGGTAATTGTCTTTCAGACAAGCTTTTTTCAAATCCCTAAAGTCAATGCACACTTGGATCATTCCTTGTTTTTTATCAATCGGGACTGGATTAGAAACCCAGTTTGTGAGAGGAACGGGGTATATGAAACCCACCTTGAGCAGCTTTTCTACTTCAGCTTTAATAGTTGCTACTTTCCTAGGATTGACCAGCCAAAGCTTCTGATGAATCGACTTAGCGCTTTCATATGTCTTGATCTCATGCTAAACGATGGATATATCAATACCAGGAATTTCTTCATAAGACCAAGCGAATACATCCTGAAACTCTTTAAAGAGGTTGGTGTAAATTTGAATCTCTTCAGGGGAACACTCGGCTCTGAGGAAGACATTTTCTATCACATTAGGGTTCCTAGAGATGTTTATTGGTATGGTTCTTGAAATAACTGACATATTACCTTCGGAACATATGTGTGTTGAAGCCAAAGGGTTTGAAACTGTACAAACATCGCTAGTGAGCAGACTAGAGAACCTGGATTCGACTTCCTACAATGGAGGAAGAAAATAAAAATGATTATGTAAATCTTCCCACGGTCGATGTACACCTGTCATTGCTTCTAAGATTGCTTCTTCAGATGGTAAAACCATATCTAGGCAATCCATAGCAGAAGTAGAGTCAAGCGTCCAAGCTGGAGCCACATCACCATCTAACTCCTCATCCGAAAAAGGAGTAGGATGGTCATCTGCAGAGTTAACGATAGATTGATATCTAAGCTCTACTGCAAACAGAGGGAATGCCATTCCACTGACCTACCCTTCATCTAATGTGGTTATAGGTGAAGGTAAGGTCCAAGGGTCGGAAAAATAATGAGTTCGAAAGAACTCTTCTTGTGAAGACTCTTTGGAGAACGAAATCTCATTGATTCTAGCTACAGGAGTGGAAAGATCAAATATACCCATCAATGAAGAGTACATCCCAACTCCTAAATTCTTGATAGGTTGGTGGGGGTTATCTACCAATGGAACCGTAGAATCTGAAGTTTCCCGAGGGTCCCCTAGAGAATAATCCAATTGATCAACTTTAACAATCCTTCCCTCATGAGGAAAACAAAGGATGCGGAATAAAGATGACACTATGGCATCCATTTCATAAATCCAATTCCTCCCTAAGAGAAGATTGTAATCTAGGTTGGCATCAACAATTTCTACTTCGATATTAACAACCTTTCCTCCAACAAATATAGGAAAGTTCGGGATAATCCAGTGTGGCCTATGAGGAAGTCTCTTTTTGACATTGAGCATATCAAAAGTGAGCACTAAAGAATTTTTTGGATCAACTGCCCTGATCGCTGAAAGAAAAGAACTTTGTTGCGCTGGACACGACTGGAATACCTATAAAGCAAACATAGCACAAGGACTCTGAGCCAGATCTTCTACAATTAAGTACTTCTAGTCTACCCTAGCATTAGGGTTGATAATCGGGCGCTTGTCGGAACCTTTCAGTATCTGAGGTATAAACTTGACAGAGGGTCGCTCAATATGAAGTGGGTCCATAGTTCCAGGCACAGATTTATCCTTGGATATTTTTGCTTCACCATAATCACATGACCGTGTAGCCACATTGATATGAGAACTCATCATGAAAACATTTGAGGAATTATCCCCCTCCTGGTTGCCCCTTGCAGAGGTACCAGGGTTTGAGTTCGCATCAGCAAGCAATTGTTGCCTTTGGGGGAAAGGGTTAGTTAAGACATCTTGGGAGCTCGAAGACCCTTGCTGCACTAACAAGTGCTGAGCATCTTGAATTTTTGGGCAGAGATGAGTCAAATGATCTCCACTGCACAACTTGCATAGAAAATTAACTTTCTTCTTAGACTCTTTTCTACCCTCATCGGCACCATTGTCAGGCTTATTTGCATTACCCTTCCCTTCCTGATTCTTCTTTCTACCTTGTCCCTTCTTCTTCCCATCGAATTGTGGATTTCCTTTGGGGTTAGAGGCATGGACAACATTTATGGAAGAAGGTTGGGAAGGTGAAGGAGTGGACGATGCAGCCTGATTGGAAGAAGTAGTTTGCAGAGACAACTGTTGCAATTGGTTCAAGAGGTTCACCGTATTGGCATCAAACGATCCAAATATACCATCAACGTGAGGGCTTGGCTTCAATTTTTCTACATCAACCATGGATCTAGGAGCATCAAGCAAGATTTTCTGAAGAGTCCCACACTGAGAATATATCGGTTCTAACTGTTAGGCACGAAAGATAACCTGCTCTTCCGAATAGATGCTAGACATAGTAACATCTTTGGAGATCTTAGGTTGTAATGATTTTAAAAACCATTCGAGACGGAATTCAGGTGGAATTTCGGCTTTGATGAGCCTCTTTCTTCGTCTCCATTCCTGTATATGATTCGAAATGTGGGTAGTCGTGTCTTGATGAAAATTGGCTAGAAGTTCAGTTCCGGCGTCATAATGGACAGGCAACTGAAAATGGTTTAAGAAAATGTTAACCAAATCGGTGAAAGAAGTAAAAGTGCCCCCTAGAAACTCTATATACCACTTAGCCACATTTCCAGTTAAGGTGCACTGAAATAACCTCAACCTGATCGAATCATCGATCAGGGAGTTTCATGAGCACCATAAATGGAATGCGGTTACATGGTCACCCAGGTCTTCACCAATATTCCCTTCGAATTTCGAAATATCCGATGGAAGTTTGGTTGGGACCAGAGGCCAAGCCGAATTGTATCTAATTGGATCGTTTGTCAACTTAGTCAAGTCTGGCAGATTAAGTGTGGCCAAAAACGAAAGTCGTGGAGGACCTTGGGGATTCCACCCAGATGGGGTGGGGTTCCCAAGAGTCTGAAAAGAATGACCTAGGTTTTGAAAGGCACCAGGTTGCCTGAAGTAACTGTTAAAACCTACTGGACTAAAAGGTGACCCTTTTGGTCCAGCAAAACTCAGAGTTTGACCAACTCCACCCGGAAATCCTCTGTAACAAGTAAAGTTTCCCCCTAATGATGTATTGTAAGGATTTGATAGCCCCTACTAAGGGTTACAAGCATTACCTAAGGGTGGAAAACTTTGAAATGAATTGACCGAGGAGTACGACACATTTCCTTGTTGGCCAAAAAATGGATTCCTAGCTCCTATCTCACTAACCGCATCGTTTGTCCAACTCTGAAAGGGATTGTTTCCTTGACTTGTAAAAGGAAAAGGCATAGATCCTACTGTCAAATTGGAATGTGGTATATGACCACTTCCAAATGGGAAACCCTGAAAAGAAGTCGAACCACTCATCATGGACACGGAGGCGATTGATGGTACATTCAATGGAGTTGAAGGAGTACCTTGAGAGGGCATTCCAAAAGGGAAGAATCCAAAACTGGATGCATTAGCTTGGGAACTTCCACTCGTCGATAGAATGGAAGTAGACCCAAATAAGGATGTGTTGGTAGTAGACCCAAATAAGGATGTAGAAGGGATTGAAATAGTTCCTCCCCTTGCACTAATATGGGAGTTTGCAAACTCTCGTGGTGGATGCCATGCTTCCAACAGTGTTCATCGAAGGGATAGATGTTTGTGGACTTGGGATCGAAGGCTTGTGAGTCGGAGTTCCAACGTATAACAATACGTCTGGATGATGAGGAGGGAGAGGAGAATTCAGAGCCGCAACCGACTCTGAAAGCTCTTCCACTTCAATACTATCTTCTGACTGGAAGAGTACTCGAGAAAGAACTGGTGTGTTCCTCTCTAACTCTGTAGTAATACCAGGTCTATCTTGTACACTAATGCCCCCAAGTGGAGGATCAATCTTCGATGTGCCAGCTACCACTGGTTGAAAACCACTAGCAGAATTTCTACTACGCCGTCTAGGAGAAGGCTCTGGACTCGCAGGTGAAAGCCCACGAAGTCTACGAGAACGTTTAGGTGGTTTTTCAGCCACTTTGAATTATTTTTATAAGATCTGCTTAAAGACTCAAGAAAATTGAAATCTAGGCCGACTAGAAGCATAGAACACGCACTAAAAATGTCCCTAAAGAAATCAGCAATCAAACAACTTCCAAGTATTTACGCTCTGGGTGATTAGGACCGGACACCAAAATAAAAGAAAGTGAATAATAAGGGCCTTCCGAAAATAGATTGGGGTAATTATGCCCCAGGTCTACTAGCAAAGGTATCAGAGGTAGTTATGTTGACCTCGAGAAAATAGCCTTTACCGGTGCAAGCCCCCAAGCTTCACAAGGGTGCCATCCAGAAGTACTGCTAAACGTGATGCAATGTCAACCTCAGGTGCCACGAGATTCCCCTCTGGAGCCACCTGTGTAGATCCCTAGGATAGGAAACTAAAGACACCAACTCATATCAGAAGCCGAGCGGAACAGTCGTGAGGTAAGATCCGACAAGTAAGAGAGGGGGTATCTCTCGTCCTTATCTTCACAAACCCTCGTGCTTAACTCCCAGTCATATAGCTTTCCTGGTCTCCCTAACACTACTGGATTTCACTCTTTAATCATACTTCTATGTTTTACAATTTAGAGTGGCATTGGAGAGTTTACTCTCCTCTCGCCTAATCCAAGGCCCTAAATAAACCTAAAACTTGTTGGTGTATTATGATGACAATACAAAAGGTTGTATTTTATTTTATTAAGCGCTTGATTTTAAGTGGTTGTTCTTTTAAGTCAAAGGGACAATATGGAAATGAAAATGATGGTGTTTGTATGATGCAAAAGAAATTAATGAAAAACTAACTTATATGAAATGCACTTGTTTGTTCTTCGATGAAAAGCAACTTCTACTTGGGTTCTAAGAAACTTCTATAAAGAAAAAAAATTTTCCTTTTCTTTTCTTATAACAAAATTCACACTCACAAAAACTAAAAAGAGTATTGATGCTTTAATAATGCAAAACTACCCTAATGCAAGGTGTACATGATAATGCAAAATCCTAGATTACTCTAAAAAGAAATGAAAGAAACTGTTTATAATCCAACTTAAGTGTTTGAAAAGAATATGAATTTTGAATACAAAATCTTCCCCAAACAAGAAGGACTAATCAAAAAGATCACAAATCACTCTCAAAAACCAAAATAAACCAAAAGCAAACTTGGAAAAAGAAAGCAAAAACAATGTTTTTTAAGAACTTTTCTCTTTCAAGAAACAAAGAAAACAACTTTTCAAAAGTACTCAAAATGCCACTAAAGACTCAAATACCGCAAGAAAATCACAAAGAAACTTTGTAAGTTACCAATTCAACATGAATGAAAACTTGAACAAAAAGAGTTCACTCGCACTAAACGATCCACAAGCAGCAAAAGAGCTTTGAGAAACTGACCAAGAAGTCAGGAAAGAAACACTTTCAAATTCATCAAAAAGATACTTTCATAAAGCAAGCAAAGGAGAAAGCCCACAACATGACGGAAAGCAAAGCGAGTAGACCAATAATGAAGTTTGACACAAAGATTGAAAACAGTCTTTTATTTTGGAAGACTAGAACAATCAAGAACCTTGTTAAGAAGCCTTGCATGTTCAAACACAAATCATAAAACTCACTCCGAAGAAAACCTAGGCCAAAAATTTTCAAAGCATGAGAGAATTCAAAATAGTAAGGTCACTGAATAATTAACTTCGAAATACAGAAACTGACCACTCAGAAACCAAACAGACCAAGAAACAAATATTTCTTGGTAGAAAGTTTTGAAAAAAACATGCAAAATATGGTATACATGACTATGTCCCTACACAGGTGCGTGTAAATGCGCTTCTTACAAAATAAACTCGTGTATACGCGGTTTCAAAACACAAAAACAAGCGTGTGTACACTTTTGTAAACAGAAAAAGGTGTGTATATTAAGTTTTACAAGAAAAATAAAAAACAAGGCCTGCTAAAAAAGATCAGACTTGAGATCTAAGTTCCTACAAGAGCAAGCAATACTGACTAATGCAAGAGCATCTAGCTGAAGGGGATCATCATGACAAAGGGTCATTTGGTCTCTGAGAGGACTGAGGAGAAAATATCAAGTGAACATTTTGATTTCATTTTTTTTAATTTTAATTTCTTAGTGAAGTAGCATTTACGAAGGTAAAGGTTGAATCAAACGAACTATTGTAGTTAACTGTTTTTCATTTATTATGTTATCTTTTACAAATCACAGTGTAGGAAAAATAAACAGTTTTTGAAACTGGAAAAACCATCAAATATAACTAACAACAGTTAAGGAAAAATTGTTTTCGAAAATCATTCAAAAGGAAACAGAATGTATTGTAACAGGTTTGATTTTTGGGAAGAGGAAAATAATAGAAATCTCTTAGCACACAAGTTTACATTTGACATCCCATAGCAGTCCATTTACATTCTTTCATTTGAGTTTCCTAACACAGTGAAAGAAAGTACTTTTATTTTTATTCTATAGAGCATACGTATTTTTCTATTTGTATAAATTTAACAGGGTGACAGACAGCAAGACTTCGTAAGTGCCAAAACTGGAGAATCTATAGAAACTCAGATGGATAGTCCCATACAAATTAAGGGAAATGAGTGAAAGGAAGTTTTGATAATGCACAAGTTCCAGACAGCAAGAAAAGAGCCAATCAACACAGGTACTTCCTGAGAACGGAACCGTTTTCATTTATTCATAAAAAGAAATAATACAATCTCTTTCAAATATAAGTTAGAGTCCATACAGAATTTAATGTTGTCCAAGTTCAACAAGTTCACAATAGGAAATGGGTTGAAAAACCCTAACATGTAAACCCTACAGTCACAACCAAAAAAAAACTGTGACAACGCAAGCCTGAGGCCTACAGCTACATTACACTGGAACTAAAGACATATGAATCTACGCCTAAATCTAACTAGGACATGACTTAAGCCAATGACAACAGAAGCAACCAAATAAGCACAGCTAATAAGGAGCGAGCCTACCGGTTCTTTCCAGCATGTGATGTAGAGAGAACCAAGGTCTCCAGAATGAACGCACCTACAACCATTCACCAGAAAAGAGTGTAAGAATTATGTGGATAACAAGAAAGAATTGAAGGAATAAAATACCAGAGAGCTTAGGGTTTGGAACTTACCAGCGAAGAAATAGAGTTTCAAGGTCACCATCACCAAACGGCTTCTCTACTCACAAAGGAGCAAATGAGTCAATTAATAGAGTAAAAAGTAGGAGCTGATGATAGCAAAGAACAATGACTTACCTTCATTGCTGTGGAAAGAGCCAAAGCTGTAAACCCCCGAGACTACAACCTGCCAACGCAACGGAGCAGCATAACCGATGAATTTTGAGAGAAACCAAATGAAAGAAACTGATGAAAAGATCAATCACTAACAGATAGGCGAAATGACCAGCTGAGACTGTATACAGAGAAACTGAAATCCTCCATGACAAGCACGCTTTCCATAGAGTGACAAAGTTTATCAAGCGCCAAGACGGAAGAGAAAAAATATCATAGAACAGCGTATACTTACCAACCGATGGAGTCGAGCACATATCTAGGCCAAGGCCAAACAAAAACAACAATAGAAACACATTCACACAGAGAAACTGCATTGTAGAACAAACAGTAAAACCCTCGAGCCACCGCAAAACAATGCAAAAATGACCGAGTGAATAGGGTTTCTGAACATTAACCAAGGCGAGGAACGGACACATGTCCAACATCCAATGGCACTGGTACAAGAAATAAAGACCAGGCCTAAAATATATGTGTAAATCATTGTAATCACCCTCTGATTAAACTAATCATGCAATTAATCACCGCCAAAATCATTACACTAATTTATATCCATTTTATAAAGTTTGTTGTGAGTAAAGATGGGGTTGGACCCATCAAGTGGTATCAGAGAAAGAAATTGAAAGTGCCAGGATAGACATGGAAGTTGGAAGACGAGGACATGGGAGATGTGTGCACAGAGCAGCAGATGAAGGACTGAGAGAAGAAATAAGGATCCTTACTTCTCGTTTGGAGGCAGTTGAAGTAGTAGGGAGAAGGGATCCAGAGGTAGGAGATGACAGTGAAGAAGAAGCCATCGTTACAACAGATGAATCAGATGAAGAAGGGTCGAAGATGAGATTGTTGAGGCTGGTCCTATTGGCAAGCAACAAGCCTAAGCTAGAGAACCCAAATTATGATGGCAGCTTGTCCATAGAAGTTTTGTTGGACTAGATCAGTGAATTGGACAAGTATTTTGAATGTGAAGAGGTCAGTGAGGATCAGAGAGTTAATTTCACTGCAACAAAGCTGAAATGACATGTAGCCCTATGGTGGGACAGTGTCCAAGTGGAAAGAAGAAGGATGAACAAATTTCCAATAAAGAAATGGCCAAGGATAGTGGCAAAGCTGAAAGGCAGATTTCTACCCAAGGATTACTAGATTGCACTGCATCGGCAAGTACGGAATTTGGGGAAAAGGGATGATAGTGAGAGAGTATACATAAGAATTATACTGGGTAAATTTAAGAGCTGGTTACATGGAGGACACCCTGAAGAAAACAACAATATATGTAAATGGTTTGAGACTGGAAATATTGGATGAAACTAGTATTCTTTCCCCGAAAAATATAGAGGAATTGTTATAGACATTTTTGGGCACTGCAAACCCAATCATACATGTCCATAAACCAAGGGCTCCTAAGTCCCTAAAAGTGTTGCTTCACACCCTAAAGGAACAAGGTCAGCTGATTACATCATCTCCCAGAAGTTCTCCATGGAAAACTACTCAGAACTGGTCAAAACTGGACTATACAGACTGCCCATTGCAGAGGGTGCGATGCATCTCACCTGCTCAATGTAAAAGGTGCGATGAATACTGAAAAGCCCTTTTGTAGGGTGCTATGGGCAAGAGTAGACAAATGGCAGAGACAGTTTGCAAGGTGGATGATCATTGAATCTTCCAGAAACTTCTCCTGTGACACTTGCCTCTCTGAATTCGCCTAGGGATGATCCGAATTTAAACAGGAATGCAACAAAATACAGAGATAACCATATACACAAAGATGCAGCGGAAATAATACTTCATTTCATTAATGGTAAATATTGAAATATGGTTACAACAAAAAATGGAAATAAACCAGCTAGGGCGATGGTAGCTTATCTCTGAGAAGAGATGTGGTGGCTACATGCCTCTGAACTGTTCTGAACTATGTTACAATGAGGCTCGAAGGCCTATTTATTGTTGAGAAACAATGTAAAACCCTTCACATCCCAAAACCTAACCCCAGAAGATGAAACGCCAAATTGTGGGCCCCGTTTGGGTAAATTGGTACATCAATTTCCCGGCGTCATAACTTTGGCATACGATCTCCGATTGATGCGTACAATAGCTCGTTAGAAAGATCTATCCGAGCACTACCACTTTGGGAGGCAACATTGATCCATGGTCCCATGTTGCCCCAGATTTCCCAAAAAAACGTCGTTTAGGGCCTCAAAACGACTCCAGAAGTTCAGGACCCTAAAAACAAATAAAAATAGTAAACTGTGCTACAATTTAGGAAACTGAAAAGCTGAAAGAGACAATTGTGGGGGTCAAAATGGGATAGATGGGTGGCCACCAACATCCACTTGGATCATTCCTCCCCCCTTAGGAAGCAATGGTCCCCATTGCGTTGAGTTCCTCCTGAGAATGAGTGAAGCTTCTGCTGAGATGGGTCGCTGGTGAGTTGTTCTGCAAATCTCTGGATTGTGTCCAGAAATGGTGGGAATGCATGGTCCGACGCGGTCACATCATTGAACACTCGGTGCAACGAAAGAATGGAGGAAGTTGTACTTCAAAAGCATTGTGCCCATAGCCTTGGTACTGGTGTAAGGACCATGTCAGAGGGGTCGGAGCTTCTGATGGGCTCTTGTAAGGCATTCTTTCTATAGATGTAACCAAACTTTGTCGCCCACCTGAAACTTATGTGGTACCCCTGTGGGTGAGGAGAAGCTGATCCTGTGTTCTGTCATGACCGTATCCCTTTCCTGCTGTTGCTGCTACGTGGAGGAACCCTTTACAGGGGTCATGGATGTAGCAACAATCTTCCCCTTACTTTGGGAGCGAACCAGACATAAAATAAATTTCCTAGTCTGTGATATGAGCTTGCTGCCTTTCTTAGCAGTGATCAAAGACGTGGCAGTAGGTGGGGCTACCTCCAGTATCCTGTATAATGACTCACCCAAAGAAATAATGACAACGCGAGGCCTCAACTCATACACAGCATGTCGCCTCCACAAGTATGGCTGACCTAATAGTACATCACAGACATCTAGAGGCGTAACATCACACAATACCTCGTCTATGAAGGGCTTGATGCTGTAGGGAAGGCGGCACTGCTGGTGAACTTTGAGATCTCATCCTTCATGAAGCCACCCGATACTGTATGGCTACAGGTGTGGTGTAGCCAGTAGGCCCAACCGCCTCACGACCTCTACTGAAATGAGGTTCTTTTGGTTGCCACCGTCGATAATGAATTGTAGAGGCAAACCCTTGACCCACATCTGTGAGTGGAAAAGACGTTCCCCCTCCTCTGGCTCTTCGAGTTCATTCTTCTGGATCTTGGCGGTGGCAACAATGGCACTGGGATCCGCATCAATGATTTGCTTCCCTTTTCCATTCCCCTTGTCGGGTTCTAGCTCAGGGTTCGAACATGTATCTGATTCGGAAGCCTTCAACTCGGCCACCAGTGACTGCTTGGTCCGACACTCACTTGTGTTATGAGTGGGACTCTTGTGGAACTCACACCACTTTCCTGTGTCCTTCTTCGGCTTCGTGGTGTTGTTCTTTTCTTGTAGCTTCGAGGGGTTTTCTTGGGACACACCGCCTTGGCTTTGTCCTTTGGGCTTCGAATTTGTAGATCCAAAGTCTCACTTCTTCTGTTTGAACTTTTGCTCGATTTTGACAGCATATCGGTATGTTGTGCCGAGTGAGGAGATGTTCAAGAAAACCATCTCTTCCTAGATGTATCTGTGTAGGCAGTCGCGGTATTTGAGTACCAGATGCAGCTTAGAATCTTTGATACCCAACTGTGTACGAAGGGTATGAAAAATGTTTGTGAACTTTGGCACATCTTGGTCTCGTCCCCTGCCCGCAGTGTGGTCCATCTGATGTATTTGTCCTCATAGATTTTGACAGGGTAGTACTGCTCCTTGATGGCATCCCGGAATGAATCCCAAGTGGGTGCAGCTAAAAATAGTGAGCTTGTACTTTCATTCCTCTGCTTGCAGTAGGTTTCCCACCAGTCCTTGATGTGGGGAGCTGCTTTGAGAAGAGTGAAAACAATCTTTTCCTGAATTAAAAATTCATGAACAGAAAAATACCCTTCTAGCAGATTTAACCATTTATCTACCGCATCTGCGTCTATCTGACCCTCGAATATGGGGATTTC
>APFE030386090.1:0-66724 GCA_000404065.3 Pinus taeda | reverse complement strand
GTACAAGAGCAAAGGGGGTTGTAGCTCCCGTACTGGTATAAGGCTGCACCAGTACAAAATATTGTAAAAGGACTTTCTTATTAAGAAGAAGATTGAGATGACTTGCAGCAGGTGGTTTTCTCCCGCATTGGGTTTCCACCTTATATCATGGTGTTCATGTGTGTGCCTTATGTGTGATGATCTATTCTATGTTACTGCATCTGTTAACTGATAATATGGTTGATAATGTTCTAATGCACTCATTGAAGATCAATTAACTTAATCATAAGAAGTTGTGGAAGTAGCATATATGAATCAGAGTTTGGAAATGGAAAAGTTTTATTAATGTGATAATACTGATTCACCCCCCCTCTTAGTATTATTTCCAACACATTTTTCTCTCAATGGTGGTCAACCCAGAGAGATAATTCTTGTTATCAAGGGTGAAGTTGATCACCTCCTTATAGTATCTTAGCTTCCTTTTACCCTCCAGCTCTTTATCATCCAACAACTTATCCTTAAAATTGGAGGTAATAGTATCTTTGACACTATCTTTTCTTCCCATGATGATCTCATCCTTAACACCCCAGTGGTTGAGCCAACACTGGGCATCCTTATGCCACTCACGCTTGAGGCGAAGGTGGGGATTTTTACTCAAGTTAGAAGCAATTTTTGGGAGCCTCTTCGATTCCATGTTGTAGGGATTATTCTTATACATCATATATCTAAACATAGTCATATTTTCAATGGGGGACAGGCCAACTTCGATCAAGAGGATAGGATAGGGAGTCTTTCCCTTGATATTTAGGTTCAGGTTATGAATTACTTTTGAATCATCTCAATATCTCTCCACAAAAATCTGGATATATTGGAACCCCAAACTTCACATCCATATACGACAACAGAGGTGACAAGAGTCTCAAAGAGGAACTCTTTTTAGTCCAAATGAAAATATTGATCGTCTTACAATTGTTTGCAAACACATACTAGGATTTCCAGCCTCCAATTATCATTTTATTGATGTTATAATTCGAGTTGAGCTGATGAGGAAAGTCAATACCCAAATATTTGTAAGAAGAAACCATCTCTAAACAATTATTATCATAGATGAACAATGATAAACAATGAAATAAGGATTTCTACGAAAATCAACAATATGCCTAGCTCTAAAGTATATATTTGTGCTCTTATGTGAAATAAGAATTACTTTGTAGAACATGATCAAGTATGTTTTAGGTTTGAGAAGTTAGCAATACATTTTGTACATTTCAACCTAGAAGTATGTACATGTGTGTATGTGTGTGTGGGTGCTCTTATTTGAAATAAGAATTTAGTTTGCAAAACATGATCAAGTTTTTTTAGGATTTAGAAGCTGATAATACTTTCATGTACATTTCAACCCAGATGGTTTTCAAACCTGTGTAACTCCTTTTTCTTTTATTGAATTTTTATGTTCAGAAAAAAATGGCATCGGTTTTGTAGCATAATTATCCTGATAGAGAAAGGTGTTTTCAATGCAACATATGTGATAATTAGCTTTTTAGCTAGTAATCTCTAGCATGATGATTAGAATCATTTTTAGGTGATGAGGAAATTCCACTCCTTCAATGGTATTTCATAGAAATCCTTATTTTTTCATCCACTGACCTTGATTTGATGGCGTTCTAATATAATTTTGGCAAATAATATGCATGCATTTTCCAATTTTTGACCACCATTTCCACCTTTATTGTCTCTGTCTACACCTAATTGATGGTTACTTCTGACTTGCGAATTAGTAAATAGGAAGACCTAAATTTGGTCACTCTCACATATCAGCTTGTCTTTGCACATGATCTAAAAAACAGTTACTCTAGTTGGTTGTCATTTGGAAATATATTTGCCAAGGGGTTGAATAAGTTACATTTTTTTCTCAAATTGTTGAAAACTCTTGTGTGTAAATTATACACACAAAGTGGTATGGAAATTCTCTCTGCCTAACATATACGGAAAATAATAAAAAAGAATCTCATGTACTTTCTATTATGAAAGGATTGAATGAAAATGTTGAAAATTTTTATTCTTTCTAATGAATAAAAGTGAGTGAAAGGAAATATGGCATGATCGAATGAAAACATTGAAAATGTTTTCTTCCTTCCAATAAATAAATGTGATGGAAAGGGAATTTTACATTATGCTTATATTGCCATAAGTCACATGGAATATAATATTTTGTGCAAATTGATGTTATGAATAATATTGATCATCTTTGTTTGCAAGAACTATTTAGTTCCATATATAGTTGATTAGTGGAGAAAACAAAGTGAGCAAAGAAAACTATTGACTTGTAATAAGTGTTATTGTAACAAACAACAAGTAAATTCCACGTATAATTTTCAATGGTTCTATGTTTTTTTTTTCTCGGTAAACTATCTAAAATTTATATTATATGTACATATGGAAATTTACATACAGAGTAGCTGGACTTAACAGTGTTTCCTTGGCCACCAGTGGTGCCATGGGTGGAGCAGACTGACCCAAAAGCTCCCGCGCAGGGGTAGCAACCATCATGATTTCCTAATGCCTCTGAGAGGCCATCTGAGGCACGAAGCTAAACCAAAATAACAAAACAGACTCCTCCTTCTCGATTACTTATAGGTAAACCCACCCATGCAGGGGCTGTCTTCACTGACCGACACACTAACATTAAACATGGCTAAAAAGACTGGACATATATCAAAGACTACATGAAAACAGACCGAAATTTGACCCGAACCATATAAACCGTTTCAAACAGAGAACTGGACCTGAGCTGAGTGAGGTTGGCCACAGCTGGAGCATGCACTGGAGGGTTACTCGTCCTCAGGAGGTTTCTCCTCCACAATTGTGCACCACCCTTGACCCTCAGGGATGCCCTCCCACATGGCAGCCCACTTGGCTTGTGATGAGTCTGAAGCTTTCACTGACTGGGAGGTGGAGGGGTCGGCCATGACCACCTTCCCTGAGGTTCCTTCCCCGCTTGGTGGAGGCGGCAAGGGATCTGCATGTCCAGAGCCTGCAGGGGGTGGGTCTTCCTCTCCTGGAGGTGTTTCCTCTTCAGCCGCTTCCGGGATTTGCGTGAAGAGCACAGAGACGTGCGCTTGGATTCCTTGATTGTTCCCCGACTTACCCAGGGTGAAGACCACTGAACCGAACGCCGGGAGGGCTGGCCCCTCAACGTTTGCCCCACTGACTCCCGGGATTTGCCCAGCATGGAGTGGCGCGACCCCTGCCCGTCGATAACAGTAGCAGCAGCAGCAATGGTGGTGCTCCCTTTCTGCTCCACCATGTCCACGACCCTGGCTCGAGCTCCGACCAGAACCCCTCCTGCAAGGCTGCCGATGACGAAACCTTGCCATGGGTGTTTTGATTCCGCCTGAGTTTTCTTGGAGCGAGTTGCGTGGCCTTCTCGTAGCCAAAAATTGTCGCCCCCACTTCCCAAACACCTCCGCTACCTTCGAATTATCCTAATATTCCTTTGTTGCCTGCCCCAGAGCTTCCCAATTCCCCTCCTGCGCTTCTGAACAGGCCACCCTAGTCTCCAATTTATCTGCGTACTCCGTTGAATTGGCCTCCAATGCCTCAGAAAATGCCCTCCCACCTTCAGATTTCGCCTCCCGAACCTCTGAGATTGCTTCTCTCCTTTCTGAGGCGCTTTCGAAGTTCTGAGGGCCAACCCAGAGGGCAGCCTATGATGGCGTGCGCCTCACCCAGCAGCAGACTTTCCTCCGCAGCGGAGTTCTCTGCACCAAGACACCAGTGTGACAATGGGTTTCAGGAGACAATGGCCTGTTGCAGTCCCCGTCCAAGTATTTAACGCCTCTCCAATGTTCTGAGCGCCATCCGATATCCTCCATCCTGTCATCCAAATCTGCAATGAATGCCCTGAGCGAAAAACCTGCCAGATTAATCCCTTGACGGCTGAGGTACTTAGGGAGTTAATTTGCATGGGGCGTCACATGGTTGCCATGTGGCTCAGCCCACTGAGTCCTGCTGTCACCCGCATCCAGGGTTCAATGGTTCTATGTTGCTAACCCTCTCCAATTAAATTTCTTCAGTCAATTTAACTATGGATCACCATTCATCTAATAAGCATGAAGAGAAATTTTATCTTTCTTGGGAAATAAACATTACGATAAATTTATTACAAGTACAAAAATCATGGGAGTGAAACGATCAAATGACATAGCCATTTTGTGTGCTCTACTTCCTCTTAAGGATATAAGGGAAAAGAAAAGTTTTCTACATCATGATTTGGAAAAATATTTTGATTGTATGTAGACAAAAATCCATCAATGAAACCATTCTTTACAACATAAACAATGAAATCATTGTTAACAACAAACTCCACGAATAATTCAACGCATTCATTTTTTTAGAACTCATCGTTGAGCACAACTTAAGTCTTAGTGAAATTAAATTAACTTTCCCATGACATTGTTAATTGTCCATATTATATAATATATATATTATATTATATATATATATACATATAATATATATAATATATATATATATATATATATATATTACTCTACCACTTCCATATCTTTTTGTTGGACTTCGCAATTAGAGAATAATGGTATTTTCTCATCTACAACATCTCTATTAATCACAATTATCTTTGTAGCCAGGACATCTAGTAGTCAATAAACTTTAGGCTTTCACTATAGAAGACGAGCATATACTCCTTTATATTTTCATCAAAATTAACTCTCTTTTTCTTACAAAATTTATAAGGAAATTACTTTTTTCTTTACAAGGAAATTTGTAATGAATGTAGGCCACAATATTTTCTTCTCCTTACAAAGTATTGATATGCTATGTTATCCTTGTGGCACATGCACCTTTATATCTCCATAATTATCATATTCCTCCTTTGCATACCTCCAGTTTTTTATTGAGTGAAAGGAGTGCTATATTTCTTATTTTCAACATGTGGTGTGATTGCTAGTGACAATCATCTAGGATCAATTGACAACGCAAGATTATCAGTGACATCTATTGAGTTGTAAATGTCTTTTCCTTATGGCCTTTCCTTTGCAACGTGGTGCAATTTCTAGTGATAATTATGTAGCATCAATCGATATCTCAAGATTAAGGATATCATTCATTGAGTTATAAAGGTGTAAGGGTTTTGACGATAATGATATTGTTGGGTGGTGAGTGGTTTGAGCTTACAAATAGAAATTTAGTGAGGAGGAATTGTAATCATTGAATATGAAATACTATTATTTGACTTGATGATGGATTTGTATAATTTTAGTTTATTTTTATTTATTTATATGATTATAATATATTTATAATTCTATTCAATTAACCATTTTTACAACATAACCACTAATGAAATCATTGTTAACAACAAACTCCACCAATCATACAACACATATTCAATTTTTTGAAAACTCATTGTTGGAAGCAACTTATTTCTTAGTGAATTGTACCATAACGCTATTAACTATTCATTATATATAACAACTCATGCATATTACTTTTATTTGTTTGACAACATTTGAGGGTTATTTCACCAAGTGTTCACGTTATTCGAAAGCATAAAAGTACCATTGATAAATGACAATTCTCACTGACCCATTTTCCTTTATTGATCACAATATTTTTTATTGCTCTTTTGTTTATATCAAATCATGGCACTGACCCATTTAATTATATCAAGTAATTGTAATTTATTACGTTGTAAGGCATTCCCTTTGAGAAAGACTCCCGTAGATGCCACCTTACACTACTCTACACCTTCATATTTAATGTTATACAATTGAACAATAGTCAACTATTGTATTAATAGTCAGCTAATAGTTAATAATAGTTTTATGTTAATAATAAATTAATAGTTAATAATAATTAAAATAAAAAATTAACTCATGAAGTTGGATTGAACAATGATTAGCTGTCATATTAATAGGCCGTTAATAATTAATAATAGTTTTAAATTAGTAGTGAGTTGATAGTTAATAATAGCTTTAAGTTAATAGTCAATTAATAGTTAACCATAATTAACAAAAAAAAATTAGAAGTTTAACTCGGGTCAACAAAACCGATAACCCACCACTCTTTTAGATGGAAAAATGGTTTCCTGGATCAAGAGTAATTTTGTATCAACAGTTCATATTGCAAAATCTCATATATTTGTGTTTATAGCGATATTCCATAATATAATATATTCTTATTTTATTATGTTAATATCTGAGTGAAAATGAAACTAAATGAATCTTATGTTGTTGTAGATTTTACATGGATCTAAACTGGTCCGGAGGACTGAAGCTGATACTCGTTCCCTCTAGTAGTTGAAATGACTTTTTAGATAACAATACCTACATTAAAGATGCCAACCAATACACACAACTTTCAAATACATGTGAAGGGCAGTTTCATACGATATCCTTCAAACCCATTATGAACCACTTTGAACAGCTCCATTTTATGAAAGTTTTACATTTGTGTTTGGGAACAACACTCATCTGGTATGTGACGAGATCAAATCCGGATTAGTTTTTTATCTCCTAAATTTACAGGCATTGTAGATTTGGCAACGAGACTAAATATTGAGACATACCATGTTCATATTGTTCACAGTCTATTTGAAGACATAGCACTACTCAGCATTTGAGTCGGGCTCATTTATCGTTACAACAACATGGTGAATACCATGCAAAATGTGCAATTTTTCAAGGGTTTTGTAACACGCAAAATATTTCATTACTTCAATGGTGCCTGACACAAAATTTGTAAGAAATGATCACATGCAAGAAATTAAAGTATGGTAGATGTGACCAAAACATACACTATCAAATTAAGCGAATTGATTTTCATGGGAAAAAATGGCGGATCTCTTAACTACGAAAAATTCCCCAAAGAGATACCAGATACAAGAAGATCATTTCTCTCATTCTTCAAGATAGGGATATCATTTGTAGAGACATTAGAAGAAGAAACAAGATTTAGATAACTTAAGGAGCTTCCATCAAACATGATTTTCATTTCTAGAGATGCCAATACTGATAGTTGTAGACCTCGATGCATCAGATATGAGGGTTCTCGATGACATCTTACAACAGTTAAGAGGAATAACATACACATATCCGATAGTGGTAGGAACATGAGGCTTGGAAACATCCTTTGGAGGAGAACTAAGAACATAGTTACTGATCAATGACTGAGCATAGGGTCCTTCAAATTTCCTAGCAGTAAGGGGAATACTTGTTATCCACTAGTGTTGAAATGTTTTCCAACCACTATATCCAATCCATAATCAAATATTATACAATTCACGTCTCTTTCAAAGTCGAAGATGTTGTCTCTGAGCCTGTTGTGTGATACATAGTATGACATTGAAGAAAATCTTCCAGTTGAGTACCCATTGCCCAGACAATCTTTTAATAAGGAGTAAAATTGAAGATTGACTAAAACACTAACCCTCATTAATATCTTATAACTTCTATTCAACAATCCAATTCTTGATTCCATTCAAGAATTCCCTATAGTAGAGAGCCTAAAGAAGAACCCTTCGGCCACTAGGTAATATTCTTGCAAAGACAAAAGAGGATATTTTGGACATTGGGTAAATCACACTCAATTGGTATGGAAGAAGTTACTGATGCTAGGGTTTTAACGTAATATTCAACTTCTATTATTCTAGTGCTCTAGCATTGTAGGGTTTAACAACAATGGAGATGAATTTATCATGCCCATCGAAGAATCAATGGCATGCTTAGAATTTCCTTGGAGCGCAAAGCATAATATTCACAATATATGGTTTGTTTACATGAATTTTATTGTTTTTCAATGGCTTTGTGCTCCCTTTCTATTGATTATGTTATAGTGATTCAGTTGTCTATTGTTGGATTGACTTCCCATTTCACGTTTTAGAAAGGATGAAATATTTCATATGACTTTTGAATATTTGTTTCATCCGATAATGTTCTTGTAGCTAAGGCAATACCAAATCATTCATTCATTGAAATGAGGCATTAAGGAATTTCTTCCATGGACAGTTTCTTTCTAGTTATGTTAAACTATTTCCACATCATCTCTTAGGAAAAATATATCCACTCATATTTGTGTTTTTGACCGGTTTTATTTTATTTGATCTTGCACCGTCTCTCTTGCCTCTTGCTTTTGATTTAAGTTATATTTATAGATATGGTTGTATTTTTTCCACTTCTGTACATTCTTATTTGTTTTCTTCATCACTAAAAAAAATGGTTGATTATATGTTATTATTTGAATCAAAACCTAATAAAATGTATATATGACAAAAGTTTCTTATTTGTTGTCATCAAGTTGTACAAAGAAGGTGGTATTTGTTTCTTTCTTTAAATTTTTTACTATATCGATGATTCAGACCTCTAACTATTAAGAAAATCTTGCAAGTCATGCAAAGGAATACACCTTCAGAACCTCTAACACTTTGGGTCCCATTAAGTAGTTTGAAACCTATAATGAAAAGTTATAGAGATGAAGCATCCCCTTTTGCTACATAAAGTTGATGCCCTTAACAGGAAGAATTGATATGTCAAAAGGATAAATAAATCCAATTGGTAACCTTAATAACCAAGTTAAGAAGTGTTTTAAAAACAATAGGATATAGAGTCATTAAACAACACTATAAAAAATGAGTGTCATATTTGTTCCATAACTCAGGCCTCTATTTATCAAGAAATCTTTCACTTTATGAACAAAGAAGGTTTTCTGAAGGGTATAGACATAACTGGAAATTTTGTACCTTAAAATTATTATTCCCAGACTAAAAATTGATTTTGGAAATTCAAATTAACTTGGGAATAAAGTACTATGAGTTAGTTGGTTATATGATTGTTTATGGCTGCAATAATTTTGGTTTTTTCTTCTATGCTAATTAATTTTGTAAAATATCTCAATGATGTTCTACGTTAGCAAGAGAAACATTGAAAATTATAGAACCTTAAGCTTGAAATTATTCATGTTCTTGAATTTGATGTTCACTATGATTATCATCTATATATTTGGTACATATATACGAGTCTTTTTATCTATGTCGGCAGTGGGAATCATAAATTCCATTGAATCATGAAGAGAACCATAATGTTAGAGGCCTCTTGGTATAGATGGAATTCCAATGGAACCTGATAGTTTGTTGAACCATTATCAACCAATGAAGGTAATTTGGACTATAGGTCAATAAGCGTATTGGGAGGTAAGGTATTAGCCCAAAAGTTTAGCCTAAAATATGGGTAGGTATAAGTCAAACTTTTACGAGAAGGTTGGGTCAGGTAGGAAATGGTGACAAGGTCAAACCTTCATCAATTTCTTCCTTATTGGTGTCCAATTTTTAATGTTTATGGGTGGAATCATATGCAAGGGAAGGGTTCCTAATTGATGTTGTTGTTGGGTAGCACTCCTCAGTGAAGCCCAAAACTTAAGTTAGGATGGCCCACTTTGAATTTATTACTCAGTTTATAGTTGGAGAACAAAGAAAGTTCACCTAAACTGTTGATAAATTCCTTCATCAGAGATTGTGGCAACTTTTTGTCTTATTTCCATTCATGTTCATTTGAGTCTTGCTCAACTTCCAAATTCGCATGTTGAAGGATTTTAATATCTACTCTCAACTAAATCCATGTTAGATTCCATTAAATTTGAAGTTAGTATTCCCCATCAAGAGTTTGGCATGTTAATGGTTTATAATGATTTTATCCTTGTTCACATCACATAACGTCTGAATTTTTTACAATTATAAATATCTAGAATCCACTTAGGGGAATATTTATCTCTATTTATTCTTTTAACTTAAATATTTAGATATAAAGTCTTGGACTTTATAAATAGTTGATATTTCTTGCTTATTACAGTGGCATTTCTGATTATGCATTTTATCCCACAGAAATTCTATGGTAGCCTGAATGTTAGCCTGAATGTTTGTTTCACATTTAGAATTATGGTTATTTTCAACCCAAATTGTTGAAATACCATAGTAAGTGGCTTTCTTGGGACCTAAAGACACCCATGGAGACTTTGGACTCTTTGTTTAGAAGAGCTATATTTCATGTTGTAACGGTTAGACATGTTTCAAAAGAACAAATCATCTGCCTTTTGACTTATGTTATATTTATGCATATGGTTATCTTTTTTCAATTTTTGTATGTTCTTATTTGGTTTATTCTTCACGATTAAGTGGTTTAGTGTGTGTTAATATTTGAATCAAAAGATAATCAAATGCAATATGTGACTTTATTAACCTTCCATTCTTAGGAACATAATTTTTTGGACATGTCATCGTTGTGGTAATAAAGAAGGAAAAGAATAGACATTCAAATGTATTTCAAGGCTAAACAAGGTCCACAAAACCAATAATTTAATATCTATAAGATTGCATGGGTTAAGATTGTTAGAAAAATTGAGAGAGAAGTGAGAGAGTGATTACACTCAACACCTCCTCATCGGGTCTGATTCTAGATTTAAAGTGTTTGCTTGTTTTCGCCCCGATTTGAGCTTCGTCCACCCGATCTCTGATGGTGGATCAAATAGTCTCAGTTTTTTTTGTTTTTCAAGGGTATTGTAGTTTTGTTTTTGGGCCCTTGAATCGGTTTTTAAACCTTTAGCTCGGTGCTCTAGGCTTTAAGTGGATAGTCATCTCTATGGCCCACATATCCTTTGGGACTATTGTAATTTATGTAATTTGTTTCTCCAATTTAATTAAATAGAAGGTATGACTCTTGCTTCAGCGAAAAAAAAAATACACTCAACACCGAAGCACCTTACATTTTATGGATCTCAAAAGTTACATATTCATAGTATCTAGATTACTAACAATGTCACATCTAGATAGTTATTACAACTCATGCATAGGAAACTGACTACCTCTGGATTGACACCTAAGGACTCACAATGACAACTCACACATTACATGGAAGCATTACTTCGAACACCCTCCCTTAATGCTTACAGGGAAAACATATTCAAAAATAAATAAATATATGTCTCACTAGTCTTCATCACCACCCACATCCACTCTAGAATCTGTCAAACACTGCTCTTTCAGCACCACATATTCTGAGTTGTCACTTGACCTCCATTTCAAATGTAATCGCCTCTGACCATAGTTGATGAACTTTGCAGGATCCACTGCTCTTTCAGCACCACATATTCGAGTTGTCACTTGACCTCCATTTCAAATGTAATCCCCTCTGACCATAATTGATTAACTTTGCAGGATCAACAATATTGAAAACTCAGCCCGTAAGAATTTCCAGTTTAAGAACCACCAACTCTTATACTAAAAAATACAATACTTTATGACTTCAAATCTAGAATAAGAACACAAGCCTTCCAATTTTCTACAGTAGCTCACATCCTCGATCATGAGCAAGTCTTTTTTCTGCGACATGGAACTCTTTTGAAATAAATTTAACAGTAACGCCCTTCCCCACAAATGTTAACAGAAAAAGCTAGTATTGTAAATAAACAATCCTCTGACTTTACAGCTCTCGGCTTTCTGATCTACATCACCAAACTCTTCGACTTTGACCATTGTGTGCTGACATCGTTGTCGTTGACACCTACTTACACAAATAGCGATGCTCCGGATATCTTCAGTTTTCCACTAACAGTTAGATCTTAGATCCAGCAACCAATTAGCAGATCTAGATCAACCGTTTCATGTTGCACACGTCGATTTCACCTCAAATCTGATATGTAGGCCTTTCATTCAAAATAATTTACTTTTTCCTTCGGCAATTGCAGATCTGATGGATAAGGTTAAATTAGCATGGACTTCCACTGTGGGCAGCTTAAAATACACGTTTCAGAGAGAGAGAATAACGCACATCAGAGAAATCATGATCATGGTGTCTTTTCTTCACGCGTGATTTAGCATATGATTGCACGGATCCATCCATGAACAACCAATTCGTGCCGACTTTGAAGAGAAGTGCATCACGTCGAGCAGCAGCAATGATTTTGTCAACAATTTGAGTGGGGCTTTTGATGTGAGCCACTTCATACCAGATCCTACAGAGAAAAGCGTTCCCGAAATAGAGTTTGACAATTAAATGCTCTTTGAATTGATTCACCGAAGAGGAAATCTGCTCCATTAAATTTTCTCAAACGTGTCGAGCTCCTTGAAATTCTATTCACGATAATTTTTTTCATTTTTTTTAAACATCAACCCATCTTATTTGGAGATGTGACTTATACATCCTAAATTATCTTTGCCCACGCCACTTTTCTTCCACGGAAATAATGACAACGTGACTGCCCTCTTTTGAAGCTTTAGGTGTGTAGGCTAACATGCCCGGTTCAGAAGCGAAATATGGGAAGGATTCATAACAACAGGCTCAGCTCTGATTGAAAGCTCACATCTAAAAATGCTTTCTATTTATTGTATAAAGATTTACCAAACAAACTCCCACACAGATTTAGCAGGGACAAATAAATTTCACGAAAAAATAAACTCTCACACAACTAAATTATTGTATCTATGTAACAATAACTCTCTCGATGCTCCCTCACATCTTCCTGGATGCTGTTTCCCGTAAGGGAATCAAGCCAAACAGGCCATGATAGCATGTTAGAAAAATTGAGAGAGCCCAGAGAGTGGTTACGCTCAACACCAAAATACATTATTTTATTGATCTCAAGAATTACATATTTACATATTTAGATTAATGACAGCGGCACGTCTAGATAGTTATTACAAGTCACGTATAGGAACTGACTACTACATTGACACCTAGACACTCACAATGATAACTCACACATTACATGGAAGCATTACTTCCAACATTTAAATGTATTTCAAAGCTAAGTTAACAAAACCAACCAATAATTTAATATCGATAATATTGCATGCGTTAAAATATGTCATCGCTCACGCTTTAAAATGGACTCAAAGTCAAATAAACAAGTGAGACTGAAAAGGAATAGAAAAAAGAATAAACACAAGAATGTAGTCAAATTTCAGTGGAAACAACCTTTCCCAAATATTCGAGAAGGATTTAGAATCAAAATTGTACTTGTATTGTGTAATTGATGTCCATGTACAAGATTCACTATCTTGTTGAAGGCATTGTGGAACTTGAAAGAATTTGTTTGCATGCCATACAAGTATGCTTGATCTCCAACTTTGATTGTAATTCTACTTCTAAATGTCTGTGTGACAATCTTAAGGCTTTAGAATGCCAAACTAGATTTCTATTTGGTATCTACTTCACCCTGTTTGTGTATTTCTTATTATATTGTGTTGTTTACTTTTCAAAATGTTCTCCATATTTTTTGCTTCAGCAACACAATTGAGAATGGTAAGTTTTGTCCTCTAACTTTAGGGATTTGTAATGGAATGTTGAAGCTTTTGTTATGTATCTATGGATAGCTGGGATAAAACCTTTACATGTCAGTTGAGGTGGAAAGGATAAAGTAGTGCAAAGGCTTAGTCCATGCTCTAAAAGACGAACCCCATGTGCCTAGAGTGTGGTTAACAAATGAAAACTCCCGAGTCCTTGCCATGACCCAACCTTTTGAGACTTTTGTCTCAAGGACTTTGGTGTTATCATTGTCCTTGAAATTATACACAGACAACTAACCAACAGAGATGAGTATATCATGCTTGCAACTAATGGGGTAAAAATGTCTGCCATGTAATCGTTTTTCTAGAAAAAGAAAAAGGACTAGAATCAATGATATACTCAGAATTTCCTTGGAGCGCAAAGCATAATATTCACAACATATGGTTTGTTTACATGAATTTCATTGTTTTTCAGTGGCTTTGTGCTCCTTTTCTATTGATTCTGTTATAGTGATTAAGTTGTGTATTATTGGATTGGCTTCCCATTTCATGTTTTAGAAAGGATGAAATATTTCATATGATTTTTGAATATTTGTTTCGTCTGATAATATTCTTGTAGCTAAGGCAATACCAAATCATTCATTCATTTAAATGAGGCGTTAAGGAATTTGTTCCATGGACGGTTTCTTTCTAGTTACGTTAAACTCTTTTCACATCATCTCTTAGCGAAAATATATCCACTCATATTTATGTTCTTGACCGGTTTTATTTTATCTCATCTTGCACTATCTCTCTTGCCTCTTGCTTTTGATTTAAGTTACATTTAGAGATATGGTTGTATTTTTTCAACTTCTGTACATTCTTATTTGTTTTCTTCATCACTAAAAAAAATGCTTGATTGTATGTTATTATTTGAATCAAAACCTAATCAAATGTATATGAGATCAAAGTTTCTTATTTGTTGTCATCAAGTTGTACAAACAAGGTTGTACTTGTCTCTTTCTAATAGAAACTTGAAGTTTAAATTTTTTACTATATCGATGATTGAGACCTCTAACTATTGAGAAAATCTTGCAGGTCGTCAGTTAAAAAGATTCTACAAAGGAATACACCTTCAATACCTCTAACTCTTTGGGTCCCATTAAGTAGTTTGAAACCTATAATGAAAAGTTATAGAGATGAAGCATCCCCTTTTGCTATATAAAGTTGATGCCCTTAATAGGAAGATTTGTTATGTCAAAAGGATAAATAAATCCAATTGGTAATCTTAATGACCAAGTTAAGCAGTGTTTTAAAAACAATAGGATATAGAGTCATTAAACAACACTATAAAAAGTTAGTGTCATATATGTTCCATATCTCAGGCCTCTATTTATTAAGAAATATTTCACTTTATGAACAAAGAAGGTTTTCTAAAGGGTATAGACATATCTGAAATTTTGTACCCTAAAATGATTATTCCCAGACTAAAAATTGATTTTTGAAATTCAAATTCACTTGGGAATAAAGTACTGTGAGTTAGTTGTTTATATTATTGTTTATGGCTACAATAATTTTGTTTTTTTCTTCTGTGCTAACTAATTTTGTAAAATATCACAATGATGTTCTATGTTACCAATAGAAACATTGAAAATTATAGAACCTTAAGCTTGAAATTATTCATGTTCCTGAATTTGATGTTCACTATGATTCTCATCTATATATTTGGTACATATATACGGGTCTTTTTGTCTTTGTGGACAATGGGAATCATAAATTCCATTGAATCAGGAGGAGAACCATAATATTAGAGGCCTCTTGGTATAGATGGAATTCAAATGGAACCTGATAGTTTGTTGAACCATTATCAACCAATGTAGGTAATCTAGACTATAGGTCAATAAGCGTATTGGGAGGTAAGGTATTAGCCCAAAAATTTAGCCTAAAATATGGGTAGGTATAAGTCAAACTTTTATGAGAAGGTTGGGTTAGGTACGGAATGGTGACAAGGTCAAACCTTCATCAATTTCTTCCTTATTGGTGTCCAATTTTTAATGTTTATGGGTGGAATCATATGCAAGGGAAGGGTTCATAGTTGATGTTGTTGTTGGGTACCACTCCTCGGTGAAGCCCAAAACTTAAGTTAGGATGGCCCACTTTGAAGTTATTACGCAGTTCATAGTTGGAGAACAAAGAAAGTTCACCTAAAATGTTGAGAAATTCCTTCATCAGAGATTGTGGCAACTTTTTGTCTTATTTCAATTCATGTTCATTTGAGTCTTGCTCAACTTCCAAATTTGCATGTTGAAGGATTTTAATATCTACTCTCAACTAGATCCATGTTAGATTCCATTAAAATTGAAGTTAGTATTTCCTAGCAAGAGTTTGGCATCTTAATGGTTTATAATGATTTTATCCTTGTTGGCATCATATAACATCTGATTTTTTTACAATTATAAATATCTAGAATCCACTTAGGGAAATATTTATCTCTATTTATTCTTTTAACTTGAATATTTATATATAAAGTCTTGGACCTTATAAATTGTTGATATTTCTTGCTTATTACAGTGCCATTTCTCATTATGCATTTTATCCCACATAAATTCTATGGTAGCCTGAATGTTTGTCACACATTTAGAATTATGGTTATTTTCAACCCAAATTGTTGAAATACCATAGTAAGTGGCTTTGTTGGAACCTAAAGATACCCATGGAGACTCTAGACTCTTTGTTTAGAAGAGCTACATTTCATCTTGTAACTGTTAGACATGTTTCAAAAGAACAAATCATCTACCTGTTGATTTATGTTATATTTATGCATATGGTTATCTTTTTTCAATTTTTGTATGTTCTTATTTGGTTTATTCTTCACGATTAAGTGGTTTAGTGTGTGTTAATATTTGAATCAAAAGATAATCAAATGCATATGTGACTTTATTAACCCTGCATTCTTAGGAACGTAATTTTTTGGACATGTCATTATTGTGGTAATAAAGAAGGAAAAAAATAGACATTTAAATGTATTTCAAGGCCAAACGAGGTCCACAAAACCAATAATTTAATATCTATAAGATTGCATGGGTTAAGATTGTTAGAAAAATTGAGAGAGAACCGAGAGTGATTACACTCAACACCTCCTCATCGGGTCTGATTCTAGTTTTAAAGTGTTTGCTTGTTTTCACCATGATTTGAGCTTCGTCCGCCCAATCTCTGAGGGTGGATCCATCGAGTTAGATCCATCAAGTTTTCCAGACTCTGAGGGTGCTTTCCACTTGCCTGCTTCCTCTTTGCATCATCAGCCTACTTCTTAAAGCATACATTTTGTATATGACCCTTCTTTCCACAATAATAACATTTCTTTATAGAATGATTTGCAAGCATACCTTTATGAGAATTCTTCTATGATGTTCCTCCTTTCTGTTGTGATTGTTGTTGTGGCTGCTTTTCTCTGAGTGGTCGTCGTTTCACCATCAACGCAAGATCATCACTCTGGGGGTTTAGGTTCTGCCGCCGCTCCTCCTCTTGCAGCAAGATCCCTGTCAAATCTGCAAAGGTGGCGCTGCTGATCTATACTAATCCATACCAAACTTTTCCAACCGATTTCTGGCATACTTACCTTGGGTAATAGAGTGTACGAGAGTGATCTCTCTATTTTGAGTGTAGTCTCCAGGTGCAGGCCACACCTGTGAGCTACATCTCCTTCTTTTCAATTATGTTCACATTTTATCTTAGTATCAGAGCTCAAATTGGGTGAGCTTGATCTTTTATCACTTTTGTAGTTGAAGTGCCTTTGTAGCTAGCTTGCATGTGTGGTAGATCCATCGAGTTTGCCACACCTGTGAGCTACATCTCCTTCTTTTCAATTCTGTTCACATTTTATGTTGAACAACCAATTCTTGCCGACTTTGAAGAGAAGTGCATCACGTCGAGCAACAGTGTAGAAATTTTGAATAATTTAACACATATTCAACAGAGATTATCCTGATCATGTACTATTGCGGAAAACATACACAATACATAAGCTCCTCTACATTGATCATCAATATAGCAGCATCAATAACAATAAAACATCAAGAGCATTCACACATTAACACAGCATGTATCCCGGGGAAAGCATCTCGCTAAAAACCCCAACTATTTGTATATTAATGATTGAGTCATGTAACATTACACAGCATAATACTTCTCACAATTATCTCCACCTCTGTTACACACAATACAGCTCAGATCTGAATCAATCACTGACTCAAATCTCCTTCGCTGCTTGCCTTCCTCCGCTGCTCAATACCTGCTCAAGAACTGATGATAATTCCAAGGCAACCACGTATTTACTTGGCTAAATCACGTGAGCACAAGCTACAATGTGGGAAAATACGTGGGCAAAATCATTGGCATACTCAATCCTGATTGTGCAAGATCTGATGCACAACTATAGTCACAACTGATAGCAATCTGATTCTCTAACACCTGTCCCTGCTGAACTGAACATGCACTGACATGAAACTGAGTTAACTGATGTATTCATTAGTTGTATTATGACTTAATAACTTGTGAATTAATTAATAACTAATTCACCCAACTCATCTCTAGTCTATTCGCCAGTTAGACTAAATACAACCAGTTTAACAAAGCTAAACTGAACACAACTCCATCAACTGCACCTCCAGTCCACTAAACTCAACTCACTTGAGTTCTAACTGAAGTCCTGCATGCAAATATTAGTCATCCCATAGGTAACCACGTATTTCCTTCTGGGATCTGCATGTACCACATCCGTAGCTCATCCTGAAGTGCTCCAAGAGAATAAGACAAAGTTTATAGTCAAAATATTATTATGAGCTAATAATATTTGACTGTTCTATATTTAGACTGAGCAGTCACTCCGCTGTGATCTAAAAATAGAAGTCCATCTATTTTTTCCAACTTGATCAATCATCCATAACCAGCAACCTGCAATCCATAGACATGATCCATATGTCTAAAAATAGACATAGTCTAAAAATAGACTTGCGCCAAAAATAGCCTGCGGGCCCACTTAGTGAAGGCGACTCCTTTCCACTAAGCTCCATCATCTTGTTGCATTCTCAACAAGCATTTCTTGTTGCACACTTTTCAACAAATTCTATTTCTATACAAGAAGTATTGTTCAAATTTATTTTAAAACCAGAAATATACTATCCAAATTTTTTTCTTCATTTCCTCACTCAGAAATGTTGTGATGAAGTAATATTATACAGTTCTATTTCTATATAAAGATGTACTATTCATCCAATTATTTTTTTATTTCCTCAGTAAAAAATGATGTTCTTTTAAAATAAAGGAAAAATAACAAATACAATAATGTAAATTTCCTTATCTAATTCCCTTCCAAAACCAAGAAGTCTCTCCTCCCAACCGTAAGGCTAGCAATGACGTCCAGTCTCCCCCCGACCTTCCACTTGTCCAGACAACATAGGTATCAATCCTAAGTTGTCCAACCTCCAAACCTCAAGACCACCGGTCCAGTTTAGAGTCCCAGTTTGCAAGGATTCTTCAAGGGTTCCACTGGCCCAAGTCCAACTCAAGGACTCCTCAGAAGTTGTAGCGTCCTGCTCACCTGAACAACATCATATGTCAGGCTTTCACTTTCCTTGATTTCTCTCCTTTTTTTCCTCGAGATCTTTTCTCCTCAAAAAATATTTGCCTTCCTTGGAACTGTCATTTTTATAAGAAGACGAGAGTTTTAATTGACCTAACTATTCAGAGAGTTTTATTTAATTATATATTAAAAGATTTTCTTTTAATATTCAAAAACTTCTTTCTCAACCATGTCTGAGTCACTACATTCCTTTGGTCTTTCACTTAGACCATAGTTAGTTTCAAACTTCATAAAATGTAGTAATAATAATAATAATAATAATAAAATTAAAATGATAACATGAATTCATAAAATTCCTACAAGGTGTCACATCTTCCCCCCTCAAACGAAACACTATCCTCGGTGTTTAATTCAAATTGTTTAATCAAGTTTGGATATGTTTGTTGCATGAATTCCTTATCTTCCCAGGTGGATTCATCCAAACTAAAGTGCTTCCATTACACTTTAACTTGGGTGATATCTCACCTTCGTAGCATTGTTTCTCTTTGCTATAGAATGTGCATAGGTTCTACCAATAATTCTCCATCTGGTTCACCTTGTAACCAAATTTCAAGTTGCCATTACTAGTATCATATGTAATGCTTTATTTCAGATTTTCCAATTTATATATTACTTGCATTTCCTGCCAACTAATCACATGTCTAGGATCGTAAACATATTTCTTTAATAACGATACATGAAACACATCATGAATCCTAATGTGAGCAGGTAGTGCTAGCATGTATGCCATTGGTCGAATTCTCTCCAAAATTTGGAAGGGCCCACAATATAGAGGTGTCAGTTTAGCACAACCACCCCACTATAATGTGCTTCTTTTAGGCTTTACACATAAGTAAATATGATCTCCCACATGATACTCTCAGTAGGTTCTCTTCTTGTTTGCATAAGTATTTGCCTATCTTGGGCAACTTTTAACTTCTGACACACTTTATTGACCGTGTGATCCATTTCAGTGACCATCTCGGGCCCCAATATCAGCTTATCTTCTGGATTATTCCAGTTGGTAGGCACCTTGCAATTCCTTCCATATATTACTTCAAAGGGGCTCATTCCCAAAGATTCATCGTAAACATTGTTATAGGCAAACTCAACTAAGTGGAGATACTCTTCCCACTAGTTGGTTGTTGCATTACGTACATTCTTAACATATCTTCTAGCACATGATTCACCCACTAAGTTTTTCCATTAGTTTGAGGGTGATATGCGGTGCTAAACTGGATTTGAGTCCCTAATCCTATGAACAGGGCTTTCCAAAAAGCAGAAGAAAATTTGGCATCCATGTCTGAGATTACCACTCTTGGTATACCATGTATCCAAAATATCTCTTTCATAAAGATATCAACAATTTCAAATATTTTATACATGGATTTTATTGGTATAAAGTGAGTTGTTTTACTTAACTTATTAACCACTACCATGATGGAGTCATTTAGTTTCCTGGATTTAGGTACTCCTGTTATAAAATCCAATGTAATGGTATCCCATTTCCATTCTGTAATGGGGAGGGATGGAGCAATCCAGCAGGATGTTGATGTTATGCTTTAATTTGCTGGCACTCCAAGAATTTAGCCAAGTATTTAGTGATATCCCTCATCATTCCCGACAAAAATAAATTCTTTTTAATTACAAAAAACAGTTTTTGGTATCCGAGTGAGCAACATATGGGCCTCTGTGAAACTCATGCAGCATACATTACTTAACATAAATCTTGTTAGCAACATATATTCTGCTCTTAAATGTTAGTAATCCATCACTGTTTAAACCATAATCAAATTGATTTCCCAACTTCTATGCTCGAATGGCTTGCTGCCATAAAAACTTATATTCAAGGTCATCATGGGTAGCTTCTTCAATTTTCTCTAGAAATTTTAATTCCACCTGATTGTACCTAATTTCATATATGCAGTATAAATTTCTACTCAGCGCATCAGCCACTCAGTTCTCTTTTCCTTTAATATGCTTTATATCAAAGTCAAATTCACTCAGAAAAGCAGTCCTTCTAGCTTGATGAGCATTTAAATGAGCTTGGCTAAAGAAATTCGTTCAACCACTGTGATCCGTCATTAATAAGTATTTATTACTGAGTAAGTAAAGTCGCAGTACCTTTAAATCATGCACCACTGCAGTTAGTTCCAAATCATAGGCATAATATCGTTGCTCATGATCCTTTAGTTTACGGGATTCGTAAGCTATGACCTTTCTGTCATGCATCAACACCCCTCCAACTATTGAATTTTCTAAGTCTATCCGTTAGAAAATTAATCTGTATTTTGTTGGTTTATTTCTTCTACTTATAAATTCTGAACAAGTTATTTAAAACATTTAAATACCGAAATAAACAAAATACAGTCACAACATCTATAGATAATCAGCTCAAAGAAAACAAACACACAAATGACATGTTATTTTTGGACAAATGTCCATGGAAAAACCCAATGCGGGAAATCCAGTGCAGCTATTCTGAGGGTTTATTATTATGCAGTATTTCCTTGAGTACAACTAGGTGCCTAACTGGCTGACCCGATAGAGAAAAATACACGACAACAATACCTCTCTATTCGGAAACAGGTATTCAGAAAAACTATCCCAAAAAACCCTTGACGACAACTCTAAAGCTCAGCGCTAGCCCTTCTGTCCTCTGCATCAGCCTCCTACTGCATTGTGTCAACCCCATGACCCTCTGCATCAGCCCTATGAGGCATTGTGCAACCTTTGGGACCCTTTGCGTCACTCCTGCAACCTCTGCATGGATGACACAGTCCCTTTGGCCCTCTATGTTGTCTCTGATGGGCTCTATGTGGCCTGAACTGGATGTTGCCTCTCACTCTCTCCTTCAGTGCTGGTCTCTTGGCACTGTCTCTGCCTCTTTGCCCAGTACTCATTACCCCTAGTTGTTGATCACTGATTCAACTTTGCTTAGAAACCCTGCTCTAGTAAAATGAATGACTAATCACTATGGTGTGTTCTCTAACTGACCCTCAAGCCTCTTCTTATACTTTTCTCGTTGGTCCTTCAATGATCAAGATTAAATCTCTAATCAATGGCTAAGATTATATTTGGCTTGATCCATGACTTTTGGAACCTTCTAACCCAGTTTTATATTAATGGCCATTAATATTTTATTTTTCATAAGTTTAGACTTAGGAACTCCATTAAAAATATTAATTATTTTAATATCTCTCAAACCACGTACAATATTCCCAAACCATTTCTGGGTCTTGGATATCTCATGTTCTTTAGCCTCTCCACCAATTTTCATGCCTAGATCACATTCGATGCTACCCCAAATAAAAACTCCCTCTTAGCAAGGACTGTGCTCTAGGAATACTCCTCGATGAGCATCACTCTGATTATACAGATCTAGTACCTAGGTTGATGCTATAACTCCCTGCCCAACCTCCTCTGCACTTTTGCATCTTGTACTACTACCCATGGACCTGCCACTACCACTGTTACATCTGTACGAAAACTCCCTCTGCATCCATGTTGTTGTTGGTCCATCCTCCCAACACTGCATCTACACTGCATCCCCTCTCATCATGTTGCATCATGCTACTGCACTACAACTCAGTTACTGAGATGTAAGTATCTAATCCACCAAAATTCTGACATCCCTGTCAGGCTAGAAACACTTCTGGTTCTAAAGCTCTCTCTACTGGTAACAAGTGCTCCCTCTACTGACCTCTGCATCGTTGCAACAACTCCCTGCATCTCGCACCGTTGGACACCTCTCTATGCCATCCTGCACCATTGCAACACTCCTGATCCCTTAGCCCATTCACAACCATCTATCTTCTCTTATCTGTCGACTCCTCTGAGACTCTCTATTTCCCGCCTGGAAGTTCCTGGTTCGACTCCTGCTGAGTCTCTCTACTTCCCTTCTGGAATTTCTCGGTTCGACTCCTCTGAGTCTCTTTACTTCGAGTCTAGAAGTTCTCTTCTTGACTCCCTCTGAGTCCCGATTTTCCTCCTGGAAATCCTTCTTCCAACTGTTCAGTTGCCCTTCTTCGATCTTCTGTGCAACTACAACACTGATCCAGATTCCTTGGCTAGAAATCTGCCTTGACAGCAACTCCCTCTACCTTGGTTTTTCCCTGCCAGGTACTGTTCTGACCATAGTACCCCACCAGCTTCTCTCCCACAAACTACCCACAGCTTCCTTTGCCCCAACAATTGAAAGATTGAGCCTCTTGGCTCTGCGCAATCCTGACACCGGCAAAACAACTCCCTCAATCAACTGTGTCAGCCCTATTGGCCTCTGCGTGGCTCTGCGTGAGCTTGTTTATGCCATCTTCAACCTCTGTGTTGGCCTCTCCTAGGCTCGGACTAATGACACAGTCCCTCTGTGTCAACCCTTCCTATTTTTCTTTCTGCAAGGATCAACTCTGTCACTCAGGACAATTGAATTTGCTGCAAATGCTCTGCTCATCTGATGCCTTAAGCTTTCCTATGATCTGTAACCATGCTTTGATACCATGTTGAATTTTCTAAGTCTATCCATTAAAAAATTAATCTGTATTTTGTTGATTTATTTCTTCTACTTGTAAATTTTGAACAATTTATTTAAAATATTTAAATACCAAATTAAACACAATACAGTCACAACATCTACAGATCATCAGATGAAAGAAAACAAACACACAAGTGACAGCGTTATTTTTGGAAAAATGTCCATGAAAAAACCCAATGCGGGAAAACCGATGCATCTATTCTGAGGGTTTATTATTATGCAGTATTTCCTTTAGTACAACTTGGTGCCTAACGGATTCACCCGATAGAGAAAAATACATAGCAACAATACCTCTCTATTCAGAAACAAGTATACAGGAAACTTGTCTCATGAAACCCTCTCCGGCGACTCTGAAGCTCAGAAATGGCCCTTCTAGTCTTTGCGTCAACCTCCTCCTGCATTACGTCAACCCTCTGAGGCATTGCACAACCTCTAGGACCCTCTACGTCACTCCTGCAACCTCTGCGTGGATGACGTAGTCCCTCTAACCCTTTGTGTTGTCTCTGCTCGGCTCTATGTGGCCTGAACTGGCTACTGCCTCTCACTCTCTTCTTTTGCACTGGTCTCTTGGCACTATCTCTGCCTCTCTGCCTACTCACTACCCCTCGCTAATGATAACTGATTCAAATTTGCTTAGCAACCTCGCTCTAGCAAAATGAGTGATTGATCACTCTGGTGTGTTCCCCAACTGACCCTCAAGCCTCTTCTTATACTTTTCTCGTTGGTCCTTCAATGGCCAAGATTAAATCTCTAATCAACGGCTAATATTAGATTTGGCTTGATCCATGACTTTGGAACCTTCTAACCCATTTTTATATTAATACCCATTAATATTTTATTTTTCTTTAGTTTAGACTTAGGAACTCCATTAAAAACATTAATTATTTTAATATCTCCCAAACTGGGTACAATCTGCCCAAACCATTTCTGGGTCTTGGATATCTCATGTGATTTAGCCTCTCCACCAATTTTCATGGCCAGAGCACATCCTATGTTACCCAAAATCAATACCAACACCTTCCTTGCAAGCATTAGTATATACAATGAACTCTTTCTTCAAATCCACCACTTTTAAAATAGGGGTACAAGTCAGTAATTGCTTCAAGCGTTCAAAACTTTTTTGACATTTTGATGTCCACTTGAAAGCCTTTCATTTCTTTTGTAGGGAGGTAATTGGAAAAGCAGTTTTAGAAAATCCTTCAATAAATTGATGATATTATCCAGCTATCCCCATGAAGGACAGAATGTCTGCAACATTCCTGGGGACGGGCCATTCCATGATGGTTTTGATCTTTTCGAGATCTACTGCTATTCCTTCTGATGATATAATGAGTCCTAGATATTGAATCTAATTCTTTTAGAAATCACATTCACTGTATTTAGCATATAGCTAGTTATCCTGTAAAGTTTCAGTACAATCCTCAAGCTTTTTTCATGGGCTTCCAAATTCTTAGAGTATATGAGAATATCGTCAATAAATATTAGGACAAATTTGTCTAAATAAGGATGGAATATCCCATTCATCAATATCATAAACGTGGTAGGGGCATTAGTAAGCCCGAAGGGTAACACTACAAACTCATTGTGTCTGTATCGAGTCTGGAATGCTATATTACAAATATCCTCCTCCTTAATTCGTATTTGATGATTACTTGACCTTAAGTCAATTTTTTAAAACACCCTTGCCCCTTTAACTTGATCAAACAGATCATAAATCCTTGATAGTGGGTATTTATTCTCAATAGTCAGATTGTTTAGCTATCTATAATCAATGCAGAATCGCAATGTACCATCCTTCTTTAGTACAAATATTACAGGCGCTCCCCAAGGTGACATGCTTGGGCATATATAACCCTTATCAAGAATTTGTTGTAGTTTCATTTGAGTTATGTTAATTCAAGTATGCTCATACGATATGGCATCCTTCATACTAGGGTTGCACCCGAAATTAACTCTATGGTGAAACCAATGTTCCGCTTAGGTGGCAGGCCAGGTATTTACTCTGGGAAAACATCAACAAATTCTTGAATAATTGATACATCCTCCAAGGTGGTAATTTTATCTTTAGAATTTGTATAACCTACCTAAACTGCATAAATTTGGTAGCCTTTTCGAATGCATCTCCCCAATTGGTTGGTAGTAATAGGTCGCAATTTAAAGCTCTCTTAAGTCCTTGAATCTCTTGCCCTTCACCATTCTCTCCAAGGAAACTTATAGTTTTCTCTTTGCAATTTACTATCGACAATGTTTCTCCAACCAATCCATTCCAATCAATACATCATATGCACCTAAAGGTAAAATATTTAAATCCGCTACAATTTTATGTCAAACTGCCTCAAGGGAGCAATTTTTCACCTTAGCAGCCACCCTTCGTTTGGGTCTAGTAGCCAATTGTACCAACCAAGGGGTTTTAAATCTCATTTTTTGTAAATTACACAATTCTACTAGTTTTGGAATATGTAACTCAAATTTGCACTTGGATCAATTAAAATGGGAACAAAATGTTTAAAGAATTTAACTTCGATTCCTATCATTGTAGGTTGATGTTCAGCCTGGCCATCATTTAAGGATGCGTTAATCCATGGAATACTTCTAGCCATGTCTCCTACCCTGGATGCTTCTTGAAGGTTAGCAACCTGCTTAGTGCGAGTGCGGTGAGGACAATTTTTTAAATAATGGGGTTCTCCACAACCCCAACATTGTATAGGGGGTTTCTGCTATTGAGTAGCTTTTGGTCGACTTGCCACTTCTGATTTCTTGAATTCAACATGCTGTCTTGTTTTCTGTTGATTCCTTGCCACCATTTTTTACTGCGGTTTCTTATTCATACTTTTTGTATTAGTGGATTTTTCCCTTTGAAATTCTGGAAACTATTTTGACCTTTCCTATTTAGGCCCCCTTTGCTACCCTCCCCTTTTTCTTTCATTTGTTGGTAGCAAATTTAGGCCTTCCAGATGGCTTCATCCACTGTTTTGGATAGTAAAATTCAAGTTTTTCCTTCATAAAAATGGACAGGTTGCTAATGAAGCGTTGTATCTTGGCTTTATCCTCCCGAAGGTATGGGACATATCTCATCAAAGATGTAAATTTAGTTACAAACTCGTATATATTTAACTGGACCAATCTCAATTCATGAAACTCCTTTGGTTTTTCATCATAGAAGCATTCAATTAAATATTTATCTTTGAAGTGATTTTGAAATTCACTCCATGTGATTTCCTGCTCCTCGATTTCCTAACCAACTTTGACTTCTTTCCACCATAGGGTGGCTTTTCCTTATAACTGATAAATTGCCAATATGGCTTTCAAATTGTTATCGTATTCATATACTTGAAAATATTTATTCATATTGATTAGCCAAGCCTCAGTCACTTCCTCAACATCACCATCAAATACTGGGGGTTTTATCTTCTTGAACTCCCCTTGAAGTTCAGTTTTTTGTTTCTTAGCCCCCCTGTCAAACGAGACATTATCCAATCTTCCTTCTTCATCATTACATCCCCCTTATGATTCCTCATTGTCTTCCCCATGACGAAATGCCTATGTGTGATTTCCATTTCTTGCACTGGGGTTGGGTCCCTGGTGATTCTGCTAGTTGTAATAGCTCTGGAGAAAATTCCATGTAAAAGTATATAAATACCACGGATGATGGGACACATATTCCAAGATGAATGGTGGGGGAAACATCCTAATGGGTGTTCATTTGGTTGTTTATGGCTAAGGAAATTTATTAAGGCATTAAAGAGGTAAAAAGATATTTTGGCACATTTATTTATGAAAATAATGGAAATTAGGAGAAAATGAAGGTGAAAGGTCACAGGTTGCATGTGAGAAGGAAATTGAAGGAAAATAATGGAAAATGAAGAAAATAGAGGCCTCATTAATAAAAAGGCTTTGGAGTTCTAGTTGGTGGGATCTTTGCTAAGACTTGGTCAGTTTAGTTTTGGAGCTCTTTCATTATTCTTTCTCTCCCTCATACTCTTGGATATTTAGAGTTTTCTTGGAGCGCTCTTGGAGGGTGTGGCATACTTGGATTTTTGGAGAAAGAAGGCAAAGGAAGAGCAGGAAAGCGCAAGGGGTCATCATTATCAACAACTACAATGGGTTTTATTTCAGGTATCGAGTTGCATGTATGTTTTCCTCACTAGTTTTGGCATGCATGGCATATGCATGTGGATTTTTGGTTGTGATCTGTCATTGGCATGGAGGATGGACAAGATTGACAGTGGGTTACCTAGCCTTGCCATTTCCTAGATAGCCATGGTGATTGTGGGTTACTTTCATTGTTTGTTTTTGGTTGGTCCTCATGTTCCTTAGCTTGGGTTAAGTCACTAGTCCTAGATCCTTGGTTGGACAAACGCTCTAGAGCTGTGTATCAGCTTGGGTTGAGTTACTAGTCCTAAAGCCTTGGTTAGACAAACACTCTAGAGCCCTTGGTGGGTTGAGTTACTAGTCCTGGAGCCTTAGTTAGATAAACTCTCTAGACCCTGGTAAAAGTTGTGGGTTGCTTTACTAGTCCTGGAGCCTTGGTTGGACAAATTCTCTAGAGCCTTGGATGGCTGGGATAGAGACCGATTTGATGATGGTTTTGGTGATGTCTGACCATGAGGTAGAATCACTGTTTTATTGGTTGAGGTGGATGGCCACTAGAAGCCTTGGATGAGTTTTGATTGATGTGTTCTATGATATCCCACATTCATGCTTGCAATATGGCACGGGGGTGAATGACTGAAGAGAGATTTGGCTTAGCCATTCTACAGTCAGGTGGAACGTGGAAGTCCCATCCCAGGTTTGGATTTTTGCATCATTAATGAAAGGTTATTTCTCCTTGTATCTCTATGAGCATTATGATGGATTATATGTGGTTTATATGGCTATGATTTCACTAGTATTTATGTCCCTATTATGCTGGTTATTTACATGTTTTATGACATCATCCATGAGTGGATCTCATCATGTTCTTACTTGTTATTGAATGATCAATGTATCTATGGCCTAATGGATGAAATGACAACTAATGTGATAAGGAGACAATTCTTCATAGGGAATCTCAAATAAGTATGACCCATATTCTCAAATATGTTATTTACACATGTAGGTTGCATATTTACTAAGTGTTTGACAAAATTCATGTCATGGCTAGTAAGGATCCAATCAAGGTCTTTAACAAGTATTTGTTTTAGTATTTTCAATTCCATCTTATTTTACAAATTTGAAGAGATAGTTCAATTCTAGGTAGTGACCTAGGCTCTGGGCCTGAAAAAGTGGTTCAAATCCTGGAGTCACTAGCATAACAATGAAAATTTGGGTCTCTGGTCGCTGGCATGCAGGCTTGTGAAAGCGAGTTTAGTTTGCTTGTCACATGCATGCATTGTCATGGGAGCGAATTTGGGATTATTTCATCTAAATGCTAGGTTAACTTGGAGGTTGTGCACCTGGAGTGGTGGATTAGCTCTTGGGGGTCTTGAAGCACATGAGGGAGGTCTGTGTGTTGTGTTTTCATCAAGTCCATTTCCTTAAGGTTACCTAGGAGGTTGAATCATATCATAGTAGCCTCTCATCGTATGTTTACCCTGGCTGGCCGAAGCTTGGGTAAATGTGGGAGGAGAGTGTTACAAAGTGGTATCAGAGCATGGTTGTGCTCTCCTTGGGCTGTGTGTTGATCATTCTTTCATGTTAGTTGCATGTGTGTTTCTTATGCATATAGTCCATGTTCTTGTTGCATTTGCATGGTGTTGATCATGGCGGTAGGGATGTCGCCATGTCAAGATTGAAGGTGTTTTCATGGAGTTTGTCTTCATGTGTATATGTTTGATTATGCATTTTTATGCACGTCAGTGTTCACATGTTATCAAATGCATGTGAGGTGGTTTTTTTTGTCATGCATCAGGTCATGGTTTGTGTAGTTGATACGGTCATGCATTGATGATTGAACTCTAGCTAGAATGGTGTGTATATGGTTTTGCACTCATGTGTTATATGTCTATTTTCAATTGTTATGCATGTATGGTCTTGGTTATAGTTATGCATGAATAGTAGGTCAAAAATTCCTTTTGAAGTCATTGTATGAAAATTTAGGTCATCATGGTGCTATTGGTTGTTATGATGCTAATTTGTTGGCTGAAATAAAACAGGAGATACAGATCATCATAATGAGGTTGCAACATTAGACTTTGGGGTAAGAGCAAATCATCATACATGTATTGTATGTTTGGCATGCAAGTATGTAAGTTAAGAATTTTCATATGAATTAGGTTTATGTAGATGTGTTTTGATGTTATGGTTACATTCATGATAGATGTTAGTTGATTAGTGTAGTTATATGCACATGTGTCAGATAGTCATGAATGGTAGTAACCTGTAATTGTATGCATTTCTATTGTTGTGTTATATTAGATAACCTGATGATTATGTTATATGTTGTTGATGAGTATGTTATAAGTTAACTTGTTGTTGTTATATGAAAGTTAGCTTGACGATTAGGTTATATGTTGTCGATGAGCATGATATATAGCTTATGGTTGTTATATGCTAGTAACTTGATGATTATGATTATTTCATTAATATATTGATGTCATATGTATCATGCTAAATTGGATTGGCATATGCAGATGGTTAGGGTTATGACATTCAGGTATGAGTCGACTTATTGTGTTGCATTGTGTGTTATTAATCTAGACCTATTGTACATATGTGATTGCTATGAATAAGTGATAAACGCTTATGAGTTTATGATGAGAACATGTTAGTTAGTTAGTGTTATGGATATGATGAACTTATTTATGTTGAGTTGACATGTTGTAAAGTTATATCTTGCTAACTAGATTGATTGTGCAGGCAAAATAGCCTCCCTTGAGATACACTAAGGTATGAATTTACTTATGTAGTGTACTTGGTGCTTCATTCTTGATTATGTCTTCTATTTGATGTTGAGAGTTTGGTTTCTATCATGCCATCTAGTTTATTTATTTAATATGGTATGTTTGCAAGTTGGTTGAATGTTTGATGAGTTGCATAATACGAGTATGTGCTCCAATGATCTTGTTTCAAGATGATTGTACTAGCACATATTTGTTGAGATAGTTGATATGTATTTGAGTATAGTAGGTGACAGTTATAGAATTATGTCTAATGACTATGAGTTGACTATAGATTATGACATGATTATTAGTCTTTCTAAATGTTGATTTCAAATTGATAGATATGATTGTCTTGATATTTGGAACATGTGGTAGACATGTGTGAGCAGTTGCAGGAAGCATGCTTTGTATTAGTGTGACGAGGTAATAATTGATGTATTTATATAACTAACAGTTGGGTGATGTGACAACATATAGTAAGACTCAGTTTCAGCAGGGTAAAGGTAAAAGAAAGGAATCAGGTAAGAATTCCTTTGGATCTGTTTGGAAACCCGAATTCCAAACGAACGAGTGCTTTGCATACAAGGAGTCTTCTTAACATTGATTTTGTTTGATATTATGTGGATATGTGCTAGATTCATGAAAATGTACTTGACAGGTATATTAGTTACCCTTTAGTTACAAGTGGATTTGTCAAATAATTAGAGTCCATTGAGAGATGGCATGGATGTGTTTAGTTGCAAGAAACATGCTTAGCACAAAAAGATAAGGTAATTGATGTATTGCTATGTTTATTTATACATTGGAAGTTATGTATTTACGGAAATATGATGTAGGGGACTGCATGGCAAAGAGAGGTTTCCATGAAATCTTGAAGAAGGCTCTGGTTGAGTTTCCTTGAGAACCACGGGGATTGAGTCATGGTGTTTGTTACTAGTCTTGTGCTTTTGGTATTTTGGTGCTTTGTTGTGCTTGATTGTGGTTTTGTTTGAGTCTTGTGCATGGCCATGCCACTTGGGTTGTGGTGTCGTTATTGGTTCATGGTTTCCTTCTTGGTTTTTTCTTATCTTGCCTTTTATGTTTTGGGTGCCTTGGGAATTGTTTTGAAAAGAGGAAAGATGATGGAGCTTGGGAGAGATGTGTGGTACCCGAAAGGTAATGTAAGAATCATATGAATCTTTGTGCATAAGTAGGCAACAGAAGGTAAGACTATGACAGTCGCTTGGACTGGTTGGGTCCATTATGGTAAATGGACGGTGGCAGTACAAACATGAGAAAGGTAACCAGAAAAGGCAAAGTAAATGGATCTGAGGTGTAAGATGCCTTGACTAAGATGGGAACTATGGTTCTTAATGTTGTGCATGAATAAAGGAAGTTATCTTAACCTTGACCTTGTAATTTGGTAATTATTTTATGATCATGATTATGTTGATGTTTATATAGGTATACATGTTTGTATGTATATATGTCGTTGACCAACTAGATCAGTATTATTCTATGTTGATATTTATATATGTATACATGTAGGTATGTATGTCGTTGTCTGACATGATGATGATTGTTTTATGCTAATGATTATATATGTATGTATCTATGTCATTGTTTGACAAGGTTGTCAAGGATCATTCTGGTGGAGAAATTATTGCTTATGTAGGAGAATGACATGAAGAGGTTCTTGGTCTTATGAGGAATCAATTGGGAAGAGTAACCTGACAGAATTGTGAGGCTTGTGTCATGTGATTATGAGTTGATATTATATCTATGTTATGGAGAGGTTATACCAAGAGATACATCAGCGAAATGAAAGCAGTGCGGTCTGCGACATGCTAGGACAAGCATGGATAAGACACTCGAAGCAAGGTTTTTTGGTAAATATTTCATGTGGCTTTAGATGTGTGGTATGACTATTGTGCATATTTCATATATATTGTCTATGTTGCATATGTGATGATTGTGCACATGCAGTATTGTGCATATGTGGTGTGTGTACATGTTGTTTATGCAATATTATGTGTAGAGTGTTAGTACATATAGTGTTGTATGAATGTTTCATATTTAGTGTTGGGTATAGATGGTGCTATGTACATATTGTACTGTGCATGATGGATATGTGGTATTGTATGTACATGGTTCACTGTGCGTGTTGAATATGCGGTGTCATGTATAGATGATGTTGTGTACACATTGGATATGCGGTGTTGTGTACAGATGATGCTATGTACATGTTGGATATGCAGTGTTATGTACATGTGGTGTTGCATGCATGTTGTACATGTGGTGCTATGTACATATGGTGTTGTGTGCATGATTGTACAAGTGGTGTTGTGAGAATGTGGTGTTGTGTACATGTTGTACAAGTGGTGTTGTGTGCAGGTGGTGCTGTGTACATGTGGTGTCGCATACATGTCATGCATGTGGTACTATGTACATGTGATATTGAGTACATGTTGTACAAGTGGTGTTGTGTACATGTTGTGTAGGTGGCGCCGTGTACATGTGATGTTGTGCACACGTTGTTCAGGTGGTGCAGTGTATAGGTGCTACTATGTACATGTTGTACATATGGTACTGGTGCACGTGTGGTATTGTGTGTATGCCATACACGATACGTTGAGGGCATGTGATACTAGGTATGTGCATTATGTAGGTGCATGTATTGAGTTGTGTTGTACATCGGGTATAGATGTATTGTGTTGTGTTGCACGCTAGGTGTAGGTGTATGTATTATGTTATACAATGGATGTATGCGTATGTATTGTATTGTATATATTGGGTGTAGGTGTGTGCGTTGTATGTCAGGTATAGGTGCATGCGTTGCATGGTGTTGTATGTCATGTGTGGTTGTATGTGTGTGATGCACACTATGTATATGCGCACCTGGTTGAAGAGAAGACACTGGGTGTTTTCTAGGTGTGGAAACTGGTCCGGTGTGTGTATGAAAGAACAAAGGAAGAAGTAAGGATCGACGAAGGATAAGTATCGATATTTTATTTCAATTTTATTATGCATGTGATTTATGATTCTAGTATATGGTGATTACATGTGAATTATGATTATGGTTTATGATGGTTACATGTGATTTATGATTTTTATCTATGATGGTTATGTTTTGAGCTAACCTAATGAAATATTTTTATACATGTTGATTTCATCAAATATGCTAGTTTGACTTGTTATGACAAGGAGCGAACAAGATTGAAAATGTACCTTATTGATGAACTACCAATGAGGTATGATGTTAATTTATGTCAATTTATTTTAAATCTAATGGAATTTATGTGCTTGGAACAAGAATGCATGAACATGCCCGGTTGAGTGATTGAAATCGACCACGAGAATTCGCAACAACAAAAGGAATTGGAAAATGTAACATTGTTAGTAAAGCATTTAGGAACAGGGCCATTGTGGGACACTGGTACCCAATAGTGTCCATTGATTTCCATGAGAATGCTATGACCAGTATGATGGTTTTGAGGCAAGAATATGCCTTGGTTTTTGTATATTCTGATGTGAGGAAGCCTTGCCAAGGGATGGACTGCCCGAGATGGGGGTGCCAGAGGAACTTAGAAGGTGAGTAACTACACAGAAGGGGTGACCGGAGTGCCCGAGGGACTATATAGCAGAGAAGGGAAGGCTGAGGATGGGTTTGTTTAGGTCATTAGCATTGCCAGATACACATTGGGAGTGTGCCCTATAACAATGAGTCGGTAATTGTTCACTGAGAGGAAAAGTGGCGCAGGATTGTAGTGTTGGACATTGAATGTAGATTTGAATTTGCAGTGGATTCTGGACTTCCTTGGAAGGAGGTGAATCCTAGTATTACTTTAAGGCTAGAGGTGTGAGCCTCTGGATTCCCTTGTTGCAGATGAAAACATCATACCTTTTTATTTGTTGGTTGAGCAAATGTGCATATGTGTGTATTATTGTAAAGATTGTATCGAGCTAAATTTATAAAGCTCCATAGATAGTATGGATATTTGATAGTTGAAGCAAATATGTATGTGTATATGTTGTTATTGTAAATACCATAATGAGTTGTGTAATAAATCTCCACTATGTGGTATGTTGTCATGATGTTTTGTTTTAGTAGATGGTCATTGTAAATATTGCAACGAGCTATGTTATAAAGCTACATGGGAATTATGCTTTGTTTTAGGTTGTCTTGTTGGTTGTAGGTGTCATTGAACACCAAGGACGGTGTTCCCCCAAGGGGTAGGCTTCTGTAACAACCTTGGTGAAAATTCCATGTAAAAATATATAAATGCCACAGATGATGGGACACGTATTCCAAGTTGAATGGTGGGGGAAACATCCTGATGGGTGTTCATTTGGTTGTTTATGGTTAAGGAAACTGACAAAGGAAATGGACAAGGCATTAAAGAGGCAAAAAGGTATTTTGGCACATTTATTTATGAAAATAATGGAAATTAGGAGAAAAGGACGACGAAAGGTCACAGGTTGCATGTGAGGAGGAAATTGAAGGAAAATAATGGAAAATGAATAAAGTAGAGGCCTCATTAATAAAAAGGCTTTTGAGGATTAGTTGGCAGGCTCTTGGCTAAGACTTGGTCAGTTTAGTTTTGGAGCTCTTTCATTATTCTCTCTCTCTCTCTCATACTCTTGGATATTCAGAGTTTTCTTGGAGCACTCTTGGAGGGTGTGGCATACTTGGATTTTTGGAGCAAGAAGGAAAATGAAGAGAAGTAAAGCGCAATAGGGCATCGGTATCAACAACAACAATAGGTTTTGCTTGCAAGTATCCAGTTGCATGTATGTTTTCCTCACTAGTTTTGGCATGCATGGCTTATGCATGTGGATTTTTGGTTGTGATCTATCATTAGCATGGAGGATGGTTGGGATTGACAGTGGATTGCCTAGTCTTGCCATTTCCTAGATAGCCATGGTTTGTGGGTTACTTTCATTATTTGTTTTTGTTTGGTCGTCATGCTCCTTAGCTCGGGTTGAGTTACTAGTCTTGGAGCCTTGGTTGGACAAACACTCTGGAGCCATGTATCAAATTGGGTTGAGTTACTAGTCATGTAGCCCTAGTTGGACAAATGCTCTGGAGCCCTTAATGTGTTGAGTTACTAGTCCTGGAGCCTTGGTTGCACAAACGATATGGAGCTTGGTAAAATTTGTGGGTTAAGTTACTAGTCCTGGAGCCTTAGTTGGACAAACGCTTTGGAGACCTGGATGGCTGGGATAGAGACCGATCTGATGATGGTTTTGGTGATGTATGATCGTGAGGTAGAATAACTGTTTGATGGGTTGAGGTGGATGGCCTCTATAAGCCTTGGATGATTTTTGATTGATGTGTTCTATGAGATCCCACATTCACGCTTGGAATATGGCATGGGGGTGAACGGATGAAGAGAGATTTGGATCAACCATTCTACAGTCGAGTGGAAAGTGGAAGTCTCATCTCGGGTTTGGATTTTTCCATCATTAATTAAAGGCTATTTCTCCTTGTATCTCTATGAGAATTATGATGGATTATATGTGGTTTATATGGTTGTGATCTCATTAGTATTTTTGTCCCTATTATGTTGGTCATTTACATGTTTTATGACATTAGCCATGAGTAGCTCTCATCATGTTCTTACTTGTTAGTGAATGATCAATGTATCTATGACCTAATGGATGAAATGGAAGCTAATGTGATAAGGAGACAATGCTTCATAGTGAATCTCAGATAATTATGAGACCCCTATGCTCAGCTCCGTTATTTACACCTCTAGGTTGCATATTTACCAAGTGTTTGAAAAAATGCCTGTCATGGCTAGTAGGGGTCCAGTCAAGGTCTTGAACAATAATTTGTTTTAGTACTATCATTTCCATGTTATTTTACTAATTTGAAGAGATGGTTCAATTCTGGGCAGTGACCTAGGCTCTGGGCCTAAAAAAGTGGCTCAAATCCTGAATTTGTTGGCATAGCACTGACAATTTGGGACTCTGGTCACTGGAAGGAAAGCTTGTGAGAGTGACTTTGGGTCGCTGGTCACATGCATGCCTTGTCATGGGAGCGACTTTGGGTTTAGTTCATCTAAATGCTAGGTTAACTCAAGGGTTGGGCACCTGGAGTGGTGGATTAGTTAATGGGGGTCCTGAAACACATGAGGGAGGTTTGTGTGTTGTGTTTCTGTCAATTCCATTTCCTTAAGGTTACCTAGGAGTTTGAATCATATCATAGTAGCCACTCGTTGCTTGTTTACCTCGGCTGGTCGGTTGCTTGGGTATATGAGGGAGGAGGGTGTTACACCAGTCTGAAAAAGTTTTCAAGATCCTTTCTTATTCTTTCATTATACTTTCATTGTCAACTCTCAGGCTGGTTATTTCCATTCGCAGTCATTGAACTGTTTCCAATAATTCAGTGTTCGCATGTTGGGATTCTTCCCTCAACTCACCCACATTTCTGGGTTAATTTCCATATAAGATATGTTGGTTCTTGTTTGGGGTTCAGTTTCACTCTGCACCTTTCTTTGTATTATGTGCACAATAACAATGTTATGAGATTTTAGTTAACCCTACTTGGCCAAAGTGTTGAACATTGGGTGCTTTGATACCATTTGTGACACCCACTCACTACTAGAACAAAAAACTTAAGGAAAAAAAACTATACAATTTACCCATTGTTAAGTACATTTACAAGTTTTTGTTTAAGTTATTTCAATGGTCTTACATGACATTCGATATACAATGGAAAACATGTTATATTTATTTTATTAATAAGGGGTTCCATTGTGGTGTACTTAACCATGTAAGGAGGACTGATCAATTGTTATTTAACATTTTCTTTTCTATTGGTTAGCTCCTATTGTCACCTCGACCTTTGAATAGGTGTTTCTTGTAATGTTTAATTATTATGATGTGACCTCCTCACATCTCGTCCATCCATATTCATATTGATCTAACGGTTAGGAAAAAAGAGGGCTCGTATAGCTAGCTACCCTAGCTCAGGCTTCGTGAAACTTTCCTTCATTCCTTCATTTTGAGTTAGGGTGTTCGCTCTGAAAATTGTTCTGCAACTTGTTTCACGAACACCGTCATGTTATCTTTAAGTTTCTTCCCTGCAAACTAAATCATTTCTCCTTTCAAAGAGTGATTATGGAATATTTTTTTCCACCAGCTACTTTTCTACTTGCACTGAGTCTTACTTCAGATTCAAAGTCAATGTCAGAGTTTTCAGTTGGATGCACGACTATGGCCTTACCTTCAAGACCAACTATTACTCCTCTACTCCTTTTTAAGGTCCTTAGATGTTTTGTTAAAAAGGTATCTGAGAAGTGATTTTCTCGATTCACTGTTTGCAAGACAAAGACAAAGGTTTTTTACGCAGAATTCAGGTATTCCCCTATCCCGTCACTTTGTATTATTGCTTATATGACCTGTTAAAGCTCTAATATTTTAATTTACTTGGGGTTCCTGTGAGAAGGTACTCTGACCTTCTTTTCTCACGTTGATTGTTCAAGATGTGTCCATAAGCTACTTATACGCCTCTAATTTTTTGCGTTAACCATGTTAGTGTCAGTCTTTGAAGCCTTCCACCAGTGATCAAATATGCTCTTACAAAGTGGTCTTAGGGTGTCAAAGTCAAATTTTGTCATTTCAGTGAGGTTTCAAGTAAAATTCGGTCACTAAGTATTAGGTCTAGGATTTATTTTCACTCCTTTAAAAGTTGTCCAAATGTTGGTCCATGTCACCATTCATCTCAGTGTACCATCATTCAGAGAGTGGTCATCATCATTTTAAGTTCCAATAGGTCATTTTACACCTTGTTCGTGCTTTAGTTGTACTTGGGTAAGGCTCATTTCCCTCTCCTAGGATTTTGAAGGTAATTTCTCTTGTATGGTCAAATCATCAACAAAGATTGCATATGGATGCTCATACACCTTCCCCTATCCTTAATGTACCTTATTAAACACTTCCCATCACTAATATCCCTCAAATTCCTCATTTTTCCACAAACCCTAGTTTCTTGCTACAATTTGACAATTTTCTAGGCTAGGCTTGTGTTTTTCCCTTTTGGACCCATTCCCCTCACTCAATATTTGAAATTCCACTTTCCCTTATTTCCTAACATCCCTCCCTACTTCCTAAAATTTTCTCAAGAATTTATAAGCCCCTTATCCCCTTCATTTCACTTCATTTCGACAAATCCCCTATTCCACACATCGGGATAGATTTTACTCAAATGATGTTTCTGAGCAAAAAACAATGAATTTGGAAAAAGTGAGAGAGTTGTTTGTCCATAATAAGCCAATGAAGAAAAACCTCCTTCACGTTTTACACAGGTGTCATGGTTTTAGAGAAGTGACAAAAATATAGTTGCCTCAAGAGAGTTGTTGCACCTTTGGCGTGACCTTAGGAAAATCAAGATTTCTCCTAGTTTGGTTGGCCAAATGACTTGCTTGATGAGTGAAATGATAACTATACACAAATCGATTTCCAATGAGATATCATAAGCTCAATTTGGAGTTGAGGAAGACCTTCAAAAGTTGACTGCAACAGTACTTTGCATTTAGGTAGCCTCATTTTGCACATTTTCACTAGTCTTGGGAGATTTGACTTTTGACAATGCAAATGAACTCCAAATTAAAAAATTCAAGTTGGTTTAGAAAGTAGACTCAATAATATTTCCAATGAGCTATCGTGCATCCAATTTGGACACTAGAAAGGCCTCCAAAACTTGGTCTGAAAGCAGCACTATACATAGAACCAGTGGCATTGCGCATAGAAATTTTCAACATAGGCTTTTCCAACAGGTGCGTAGCACCACCGGCGCTACGATTTTGATGGGGGCCTCCATTTGCAAAAAAAATTATATTTTTGGAATCAGCATGAAAAGTTATGTATGCTCAGAAATGGCTGAGAAATTTTGACAAGTTTTGGACCTCCAGAAGGGCCAAAAACACCCAAAAAGTGCCCTCTCTGCCACTTTTTTGCCACACAGGAAGCAGTCTTGGGAGATTTCATTTTTGGACAGGTAAATGGACTCCAAATCAAAAAATTCAAGTTGTCCCAAAAAGTATACTCATCAATCTTTCCAATGAGCTATTCTACACCTGATTGGGACTTTGGGAAGCCTTCCAAAACTGGACTGGAAAATGTGCTACACATAGGATCAGTGGCACTATGCATAGGAGAAAAATTTGCTAGTTTTGCCTGTTTGTTCAGAATTTCGCCCAGTTTAGCTGTAAGTTGACTTTTTCTTCTCCCATTGGTAAATTAATGATGTAATATGATGTAATAGGGTGTGATATGATGTAATATGATGTAAATATGATGAAAAATCACTTTAGGGGGTAGATACATCAGTTAAAATTGCTTGGAGGATGAATGAATCAGTTTCCATAGTTTTAGAGGCAAGCTGTTCCACTGCCTATTTTTCAGTTCCTAGTTTAGATCTTGTTGAAATAACTCCTTGACTCATGGATTCGACCCCTAATGGCTTTCTTAGGTGTTTTGATACCTATATCTTGTACTTTCTTAGTCATTTGTCAAGGTTGGACTCTTGTGGATGCATTGAGCACTATTGTAAATCACTTTTGCAGTTTGGCAAGGAAATGAACTAGGGTTTTGCAGCATTTTGTGGGATTCTTGTGGTAACGTGAATTAGCATTGTTTTCTCTTCTATTATTTAGTTTATCTTATGTGGATATGTGCCATCATCTCTCTTTTTCTTGTATAACTAAATGAATCAAGATTAAAGGGTGGAATCCATCGATGTTTAGGGCTCTGTCTTGGGATTTTATTTAGTTCTAAATGTTTTCTGTTGTTTGAAGAGGACTCATGAAAACTTGCATGTCCTCTCCAACTCCTCACCAGTCTTTAGACTCACTATCACATTCATTTCAAAGTGCTAAAACACTTACCTACCTCGCCCTACAGAAACCTTTGCAAATCTGTGTTGATTTCCTGGACCCAAAGCTGCCTTCCTCATCTAATCCAACAACCAACCATTAAAATCAATCAAAATTCCTCTGATCATATACCTAGCCTAAAATTAGTATTCATATCAGTCATCTCAAGCCTTACTTGCCACATTTTTTTTTGAGATTGACAAGGAGAGAGCCCTCTCCCGAATTGGTAGGGCTAGCTACCAGGTTAAGCGTGGTTTGATGTTACCCTAGACCTGCCTTTCTTAGCCTGAGGTAGATTTAGGTTATAACATAGTGGCGATCATACTGGGGAACATAGTTTTACATTCCTCAACAAATGTAATCAAGTTCAGATCTGATTGTTAATGGTGAACAACGATCAGACACAGGAAGGCTGAAATCATTCACCTGGCAACTCCAAATCAATGTCGAGATCAGATCCAAAAACTCCACTAGAGGATGAATCTGACCAGCAGAAACATGAAAGGAAAATATGGAAAGATTAGGTATTCAAGTTGGAATTTCAACCAAGACATTTTGTTCTTTGTTATAAATTATTTCTTCTCTTTTCCCGAGAATGTCAAGAAGGCTTTGCAAAGTATATTGTATTTGAGAAAAGATCCTTGGCCTGCATTTGATTCCTTCCCTTTGAATATTGTGAATACCAAAGATTTCCATGCCTTTGAGCTTGATCAAGACCCTTTTTCTAAAGCTTGTGATGACCGTCTTCAAATTGTTGAGACCAAAGAGACTAAGACTGATTCTACACCTTTTGTACATACCCTTATACCTTGTAAAATTCCAGATTGATAAAAGCCTCTTATTTTACCTCCTATATCCTATGATTTCCCTAAAAATCATGACCTATATCTACCAAGATTTGATGGTGACTATGACAACATCATTGCTGAGAGGCATGTACTGAATTTGGAGTCTTTTCTTGACCTTTTTGAAGTTGATGGAGAGGATGTCAATATTAGGCTTTTTTCTCTTTCTTTGCAAGGAAAAGTCAAGAGTTGGTTCAAAACCCTGCCTGATGCGAGCATCTCAGATTTCCAGCAGTTCATCAAAGTTTTCCTCGACAAGTGGGTGGTCAGACAAAATCCTTTCTTGATTATAGAAGAGTATAACCAGTTGAAAAGACTGCCAGGGGAGACAGTACAATAATTTCCTGCCAGATTTAACCAAGTTTATTATTCGATGCCTGTTAATATAATACCTCCTCCTGGATCAGCTCTCTTCCACTATCCAGAAGCCTTTGATCCTGAAATGGAGTTTCAGCTGAGAGAAAGGAACCTTGCAACACTTGAAGAGATGCAAAATAGTGCAGTAGATGTAGAGGCTAATTTGCTGATTAGAAGGGCAAAGTTGAAGGAAGAAGAGATGAAGAACATAGGAATCAACATCTTTAGAGGTAAAGCTCAACATTTTGGTAAGTGCAGTGGAAGAGATGATGCAAAAAATCACCACAAGGAATGAGTATGATGTTCAAGATCATGGCTCCCTGATTGAAGAAGAACAAATTGCTGATCCAAAACATTTTCTTTCTTATCCCAGTTTTCATAGTCTGATAATGATTGTTTTATAGATCATCTTGGAGAAGAGAGATCTGTTGATATGACATGTATGCTTGATGATGTGTTTTATACTGATGATTTGCCTAAGTTTGATCAGTATGATGATGATTATGTTCTCCAAACCGAAGCTAGTCTTGCAGACAAATCAACAACTGGTTTGTGGAAGGAGGAAGTTCATTTTCAGCAGCTCAAAAACAGTGATCAACTGTTGCATATCAGCTATGGAAATTATGAGGGAAGTGCAACAAATTTTGAAGTAAGTGAAGGATCTTTGCCTTTTTTTTTTGCTTCGTTTCAATTCATCAAAGACAAATTTCATGCAATCAGAAATCAACTGTCGACAAGTCTTGATCTAGACCATCTAGAGGGCAATGAAATCCTTGTTCAAGACTTCTCTTATCTAGATTTGCAGCCCCCGAATGCCATTGAATTTCAGGTTGTAGATGAAGACTTGGAAGCTAGAACATATGATCAAATGATGCGAGATGATTCCGTACCATTTTTTTTTGAATAATTTCAGTTTTTGAAGGGAAATTTGCATAGTATATCGTCAAATGAGCAGCCTGTAGAAAATCATGCAATCTCATTAGAACTAATAGAAAATGGATTGCAACAGTCTTTTCAAGTTTTTCATGATCCAGTAGTTGATGTGTTAGATGATGTCTGCAGTCAAAGTCCTTCTCCATTAGCAACCTGTGAGCTTGAAACATGTACTGATACAAACTTGATCCGGCAGCCGATTTCTTTTTCATTTTCAGCGGGAGTCTCATCACAAAGCTCAGATGAAAGTTTGCATTCATGGTAAGAGGAGAAGAAAAGTAATCAACTAGATGAGCTAAGTCCCAGTGTGCATGAATTTCAAGATCCTTATGCAGTGTTTTTGGAGTCAGATGGAGAATCCATATCATTCAACGGATCTGTTTACAAGTTTTCATGGGAGTTGCCTTTCAGTAGTTCTTTCTTGTTGTTCATAAGCAAGCACTCGTGGAGAATGCAAATAGCAGCCAGAATGCTTACTTGGTTGCATTGGTTGTTTCATTTCACTTGATCAGGTGATGAATGGAACAGTTAGAGTAGTTTTTATTGAATAAGCTCTATTTTGAGCATATTTTCCAGTTTGTCAGTTGTGTTTTAGTATTGAGTCAGTTTCAAGTCAGTTTGTGTCATCAATTTGTCATTTTTCAGTCATGCATTTCAGATTGAGTTTTTGACTCCATGCCCAATGGATAAGGCATTGGTCTGCTCTCCCAAATATATGCGGTTCTTGGCACCTCCAAGGAGCTACCATCCCCATTGGAGCTAATGTTAGTGTCATTCTTTGAAGCCTTCCACCAATGATCGAATACGCTCTTCCAAAGTGGTCTTAGGGTGTCAAAGTCAAATTTTATCATTTTAGTGAGGCTTCAAGTAAAATTCGGTCACTAGGTATTAGGTTTAGGATTTGTTTTCACTCCTTTCAAAGTTGTCCAAATGTCGGTACATGTCACCATTCATCTGAGTGTACCATCATTCAGAGAGTGGTAATCATCATTTTAGGTTCCAATAGGTCATTTTACACCTCGTTTGTGCTTAAGTTGTACTTGGGTAAGGCTCATTTCCCTCTCCTAGGGTTTTGAAGGTAATTTCTCTTGTATGGTCAAATCATCAACAAAGCTTGCATACGGATGCTCATACACCTTCCTCTATCCTTAATGTACCTTATTAAACACTTCCCATCACTGATATCCCTCAAATTCCTAATTTTTCTACAAACCCTAGTTTCTTGCTAATTTGACAATCTTCTAGGCTAGGTCTGTGTTTTTCCCTTTTGGACCCCTTCCCCTCACTCAATCTTTGAAATTATACTTTCATATATTTACTAACATCCCTCCCTACTTCCCAAAATTTTCTCAAGAATTTAGAAGCCCATTATCCCCTTCATTTCACTTCATTTCGACAAATCCCCTGTTCCACACATCGAGATAGGTTTTACTCAAATGATGTTTCTAAGAAAGAAACAATGAATTTGGAAAAAGAAAGAGGTGTTTGTCCTTAATAGGCCAAGGAAGAAAAACCTCCTTCACTTTTTACACAGGTGTCATGGTTTTAGAGAAGTTTCAAAAATATAGTTGCCTCAGGAGAGTTGGTACACCTCTTGAGTGACCTTAGGAAAATCAAGATTTCTCCTAGTTTGGTTGGCCAAATGACTTGCTTGATGAGTGAAATGGTAACTAGACATAAACATATTTCCAATGTGATACCATGAGCTCAATTTTGAGTTGAGGAAGACTTCCAAAAGTGGATTGCAACAACACTCTGCAATTAGGCAGCCTCATTTTGCACATTTTGACCAGTATTGGGAGATTTGACTTTTGATAGGGCAATTGAACTCCAAATTAAAAAATAAAAGTGTATGGGAAAGTAGACTCAATACGCTTTCCAACAAGCTATCGTGCACCCAATTGGGACACCAGAAAGGCCTTAAAAACTTGGTCTGAAAGCGGTACTATGCATAGAATTAGTGGTGCTGCGCATGGAAATTTTCAACACAGGCTTTTCCAACATGCTTTTGATGGGGGCCTCGATTTGCAAAAAAAATTACATTTTTGGAATAAAAATGAAACGTTATGCATGCTCAAAATTGGCTAAGAAATTTTGACAAGTTCTGGACCCCTAGAAGGGCCAAAAACACCAAAACAGTTCCCTCTCTCCCACTTTTTTGCCACATAGGAAGCAGTCTTGGGATATTTCATTTTTGGAGGGGCAAATGGACTCCAAATCAAAACATTAAAGTTGTCCGAGAAAGTAGATTCATAAAGATTTCCAATGAGCTATTCTACACCTGATTTGGACTTTGGGAAGCCTTCCAAAACTAGCCTGGAAAAAGCACTACGCATAGGATCAGTGGCGCTACAAATAGGAGAAAAATTTGCCTGTTTTGCCTGTTTGTTCAGAATTTCACCCAGTTTAGCTGTAAGTTGACTTTTTCTTCTCCCATTGGTAAATTATTGATGCAATATGATGTGATATGATGTACTATGATGTAAATATGATGAAAAATCACTTGAGGGGGTTGATACATCAGTTAGAATTGCTTGGAGGATGAATGAATTAGTTTCCATAATTTTAGAGGCAAGTTGTTCCACTGCCTATTTTTTAGTTCCTAGCTTGGATCTTGTTGAAACAGCTCCTTGACTCATGGATTCGACCCCTGATGGCTAGCATAGGTGGTTTGATGCCTATATCTTATACTTTCTTACTCATTTGTCAAGGCTGGACTCTTGTGGATGCATTAAGCACTATTGTAAATCACTTCTGCAGTTTGGTAAGGAAATGAACCATGGTTTTGCAGCATTTTGTGGGACTCTTGTGGTAATGTGAATTATCATTGTTTTCTTCTTCGTTATTTAGTTTATCTTATGTGGATATGTGCCATCATCTCTCTTTTTCTGCATAACTAAATGAATCAAGATTAAAGGGTGGAATCCATTGATGTTCAGTGCTCTGCCTTGGGGTTTTATTTATTTTTAAATGTTTTCTGTTGTTTGAAGAGGACTCATGAAAACTTCCATGCCCTCTCCAACTCCTCACCAGTATTTAGACTCACCATCACATTCATTTCAATGTGTTAAAACACTTACCTACCTCGCCCCACAGAAACCTCTGCAAATCTGTGTTGATTTCCCGGACCCAAAGTTGCCTTCCTCATCTGATCCAACAACCAACCATTAAAATCAATCAAAATTCCTCTGAGCATATACATAGCCTAAAATTAGTATTCATATCAGTCATCTCAAGCCTTACTTGCCATATTTTCTTTGAGATTGACAAGGAGAGAGCCCTCTCCCAACCTGGTAGGGCTAGCTACCAGGTTAAGCGTGGTTTGATGTTACCCTAGACCTACCTTTCTCAGCCTGAGGTAGATTTAGGTTATAACAAACTAGGTTCTTCTTTCTACCTGCACTTATGGTACCGAAGGGGGTTTGAGGCTTGATATAATGTGCTTTGTTTTTAATACCCTAAGGGTCTAATTACTGAACTGTTGATATTTAAGAGGGTTTCTTTGTGAATTAGTTTCATCTGTATATTGCTTCTTAGATACATTTGGTTAGGAGGGTTTCCCTCTCTCTACGACATAACTTTTCATTATCGTTTGATTATGATCTCTATATAGTATTATGAACTAATCTCTTGATACAATGGGTTAATGGAGAAATATCATTTTTATCATGACTCTTTTTGATGTCGTGAGTTATTTTCGTACTTGTTACACTGTATACAATGTTTTCATTTAGTAATATGAACAGTTGAATGTTCAATTGTCTATTACCACGCTTTTATATAGACAACGCACACCATGATTTTAGATTTTACTGTTTTTTCATTTTTCCTTTGTAAATAAAATTGTGAATGCCTGTATAGAAGCACAAACCTAAGGGTTTGGTCGCATTTGGGGACAACGACATAAGTAATTACTTGTTTTTTTTTCCTTCAATTTCTATAATTTTTCACTGTTATTTCAATTTGCATATTTGATTTGCTATGCAATGTTATAGTTATTAAATTTGAATTATTTCATTTCATATTTTTCCTCACTCAACATTTAGTTCTCTCAACATTTTCCCCTCAAGTTTCTGTTTAATTCCACACATCTGGTTGCAAGGTTCCTGGCACTGTTGTTGTCTTCCTTTGCGGCCCATGGACATAGCAAAATTGGCCTCAATATTGGATTGTCCTAAGGGAGGTTTCTAGACCTCTTAACCCAGGACTAACCACCATTTCTACACGACCTCTCCTTTTAATGTTCAGCATATTTGATATAACTGTTAAAAGGAAGCATATATATATATATTTAAAGAAAAAAGTTTATCGGTTAAACATAGGTATTAGCAATCTAGAACCCTCTCTCAGTTATATATATGTAAAAAAATTTTTTTTTACAGGTTATTTTAATTATTCGATTTGGTAATATATGAAATATTTGTTATTCCACAATATACTTGTTTTTCTTCTTTTTCCTCTGTCTGGTTTCTTTTCCATACTAAGGCATACTATACAATCCTATTTCTATACAAGAAGTACAGCTCAAATTTATTTTAAAACCAGAAATATACTATCCAATTTTGTTCTTCATTTCCTTGGTCAGAAATGTTGTTATGAAGTAATACTATACAGTTCTATTTCTATACAAAGATGTACTCTTCATCCATTTTTTTTTTCCTTAGTCAGAAATGTTGTTCTTTTGAAAGAAAAGAAACATAACAAATACAACAATGTAAATGTACTTATCTAATTCCTTGACAAAACCAGGAAGTCTCTCCTACCAACCATGAGGCTGGCAATGACGTCAAGTCTCCCCCCAAGCTTCCACTCGTCCAGAAAGTATAGGTATCAATCCTAAGTTGTACAGCCTCCAAACCTCAAGACCATGGTCCAATTTACAGTCCCAACTTGCAAGGATTCTTCAAGGGTTCCACTGGACCAAGTCCAACTCAAGAACTCCTCAGAAGGTGCAGCGTCCTGGTCACCTGCACAATGTCCTGTGTGAGGCTTTCACTTTCCTTGATTTCTCTCCTTTTGTTCCTCAGGGTCTTTTCTCCTAAAAAAAATATCTACCTTCCTTGGAATTGTCCTTTTAATAAGAGAAAGAGAGTTATAAGTGACCTAACTCTCTAGAGAGTTTTATTTAATTATATATTAAAAGTTTTTTCTCTTAATATTCAAAAACATTTTTCTCAACCATATATAAATCACTACATTCCTTTGGTCTTTCACTTAAACCATGGTTAGTTTCAAAGTTCATAAAAAATAATAATAGTAATAAGAATAAACAAAAACTAGCACATGAATTCATAAAATTCTTACGAGGTGTCACACAACAAATTGTTGAGAAATAAAATATGGAGTAGTCTTAAAGCTTAGTTGTATTTTATTTTTATGGGTTAGAATGTGGTGATAATTTTTTTTTGGAGTAGGTTATTGTGAGAAATTGTTATTTTTTTAAATATATAATTGAATTAGTAATTTAAAAAAAATATTAATAAATTCAAAACTTATCATTCTGATAAAATCTCTATCAAATCTAACAAAATCTAAAAGAAAAAAAAAAACATTATATGCATAAAATAAGTTTTGAATGAGATAAGTTTTGTTTTTGGTTGGTCCTCATGTTCCTTAGCTTAGGTTGAGTTACTAGTCCTGGAGCCTTGGTTGGACAAATGCACTGGAGCCCTGTATCAACAAGGGTTGAATTACTAGTCCTGGAGCCTTGGTTGGAAAAACGCTCTAGAGCCCTTGGTGGGTTGAGTTACTAGTCCTGGAGCCTTAGTTATAAAAACTCTCTGGAGCCTAGTAAAAGTTGTGGGTTGAGTTACTATTCCTGGAGCCTTGGTTGGACAAATGCTCTAGAGCCCTGGATGGCTGGGATAGAGACCAATTTGATGATGGTTTTGTTGATGTCTAACCGTGAGGTGGAATCATTGTTTTATGGGTCGAGGTGGATGGCCTCTAGAAGCCCTGGATGAGTTTTGATTGATGTGTCCTATGATATCCCACATTCATACTTGGAATATGGCATAGGGGTGAATGACGGAAGAGAGATTTGGCTTAGCCATTCTACAGTCGGGTGGAACGTGGAAGTCCCATCCCGGGTTTGGATTTTTGTGTCATTAATGAAAGGTTATTTCTCCTTGTATCTATATGAGAATTATGATGGATTATATATGGTTTATATGGCTACGATTTCATTAGTATTTATGTCCCTATTATGTTGGTTATTTGCATGTTTTATGACAACATCCATGAGTGGCTCTCATCATGTTCTTACTTCTTATTGAATGATCAATGTATCTATGACCTAATGGATTAAATGGTAGCTAATGTGATAAGGAGACAATGCTTCATAGGGAATCTCAGATAAGTATGAGACCCCTATACTCAAATATGTTATTTACACCTGTAGGTTGCATATTTACTAACTGTTTAACAAAATTCCTATCATGGCTAGTAGGGGTCCAATCAAGGTCTTGAACAAGTATTTGTTTTAGTATTGTGATTTCCATGTTATTTTACTGATTTGAAGAGATGGTTCAATTTTTGCGCAGTGATCTAAGCTTTGGGCCTAAAAAGTGGCTCAAATCTCGGAGTTGTTGGCATAACACTGACAATCTGGGTCTCTGGTCACTGGAAGGCAAGCTTGTGAGAGCGAATTTGGGTTTAGTTCATCTAAATGCTAGGTTAACTCAGGGGTTGGGCACCTGGAGTGGTGGATTAGCTTTGGGGGTCCTGAAACACCTAAGGGAGGTTTGTGTGTTATGTTTCTGTCAATTCCATTTTCTTAAGTTTACCTAGGAGGTTGAATCGTATCATAGTAGCCTCTCATCGCTTGTTTACCCTGGCTAGTGGGTTGCTTGGGTAGATGTGGGAGGAGGGTGTTACAACAGTCTGATAGACCTTTCAAGATCCTCTCTTATTCCTGCCTCACCCTTTCGTTGTCAACTCTCAGTCTGGTCATTTCGTTCACAGTTGCTAAATTGTTTTCAATAGTGGAGTGTTTGCTTGTAGGGATTCCTCCCCCAACTACACCCACATTTCTGGGTCAGTTTCCATATAATATATGTCGGTTCTTATTCGAGGTTTCTTTATATTATGTGCAAAGCAACAACATTCTTACATTTTATTTAACCCCAATTGGCCACAATGTTCAACATTGGGTGCTTTGATACCATTTGTGACACCCACTCACTACTTAAAAAAAAAATCTTAAGAAAAAAAACTATACAATTTACCCGTTGTTAAGTACATTTACAAGTTCTTGTTTAAGTTGTTTCAATGGTCTTACATGACATTCGATATACAATGGAATACATGTTATATTTCTTTTATTAATAAGGGGTTCCACCATGGTGTACTTAACCACGTAAGGAGGACTGAACAATTGTTATTTAACATTTTATTGTCTATTGTTTAGCTCCTATTGTCACCCTGATCTTTGAATAGGTGTTGTTTGCAATTTTAATTATTATGATGTGACCTCTCACATTTCGACCATCCATATGCATATTGATCTGACGGTCAGGAAAAAAGAAGGCTCGTATAGCTAACTTCCCTAGCTCGAGGTTCCTGAAACTTTCCTTCATTCCTTCATTTCAAGTTAGGGTGTTTGCTCTGCAAATAACTCTGCAACTCGTTTCATGAACATTGTCATGTTATTCTGTAAGTTTCTTCCTTGCAGACTAAATCATTTCTCCTTCCAAAGAGGGATTCTGGAGTATTTTTTTCCACTAGCTACTTTTCTCCTCGCATGGAGTCTTACTTCTAGTTCAAAATCTGCGTCAGGGTTTTCAGTTGGATGCACGACTATGGCCTTACCTTTAGGACCAAGTATTACTCCTATACTCTTTTTAAAGTCCTTAGATGTTTTGTTAAAAGGGTATCTGAGAAGTGATTTTCTTGATTAACTGCTTGCAAGACAACGACAGAGGGTTTTTACGCGGGATTCAAGTATTCCCCTACCCCGTCGTTTTGTATTGTTGCTTATATGACATGTTAAAACTCTTATGTTTTAATTTACTTGGGGTTCCTGTGTGCAGGTACTCTGACCTTGTTTTATCACGTTGGTTATTCAAGATGTGTCCATAAGCTACTTATACGCCTCCAATTTTTTGTGTTAACCAAGTTCTTCTTTTTACCTACACTCACGGTACTGAAGGGGGTTTGAGGCTTGATATAATGGGCTTTGTTTTTAATACCCTAAGGGTTTATGTACTGAACTGTTGATATTTAAGATGGTTTCTTTGTGAATCAATTTCATTTGTATACTACTTCTTAGATACAGTTGGTTACGATGGTTTCCCTCTCTCTACGACACAACTTTTCTTTATTGTTTGATTATGATATCTAGATAGTATTATGAACTAATCTCTTGATACAATGGGTTAATGGAGAAATATCATTTTTATCATGACTCTTTTGATGTAGTGAGTTATTTTTGTACTTGTTACACTGTATACAATGTTTTCATTTAGTAATACGAATAGTTGAATGTTCAGTTGTCTTTTACCATGCTTCTATAAAGACAACACACACCATGATTTTAGATTTTACTTTTTTTTTTGTTCGTTTTTCCTTTGTAAAGAAAATTGTGAATGCCTATATCGAAGCACAAACCTAAGGGTTTGGTCCCGTTTGGGAACAACAACATAAGTAATTACTTGTTTTTTTTCCTTCAATTTCTATAATGGTTTGTTGTTATTTCAATTTGCATATTCGTTGTTCTCTACAATGTTATAGTTATTAAATTCGAATTATTTCCTTTCAGAGTTTTCCTTGCTCAACATTCGATTCTCTCAACATTTTGCCCTTAGGCTTTTGTTTAATTCCACATGCCTAATTGCGAAGTTGTTGGCACTATTGTTGGCTTCCTCTGCGACCCAGGGACGTAGCAGGCTTGGCCTCAATATTGGATTGTCCTAAGGGAGGTTTCTAGAACTCTTAACCTAGGACTAACCACCATTTATACACGACCTCTCCTTTTAATGTTACATCATATTCGATATAACTGTAAAAAGGAAGAATAATTTTTTTTAAAGAAAAATATTGTATCGGTTAAACAGAAGTATGAGCAATCTAGAACCCTCTCTCAGCTATGTATATGCAAAGATTTATTTATTTATTTATTTTATAATTAATTATTATTATTATTATTATTATTATTTATATTTTTTTTTTTTTTTTTTTCTACATGTTATTTTAATTATTCAATCTAGTAAATGATGAGCCTCATCATTGAGCAATTATATGGGCCTTAATTGGCCTTAATTGGCCTTAATTGGCCTTAATTCACCTCCTAGCTTAGTCAAACCAACTATTCTCCCAACTTATTGCATACTTTTGATTATATTTTGTTTATGAAATGAGTTAGAGTTTGATATGTTTCTTTGTGGTCCAATGTGCATGAAATGTAGGAATGAAGGATAAAAGCAAGGAAAATGCAGGTAGAAAGGATAAAAGCAAAGAACTATGGCAAATACCTTGGTAAAGAATCGAATGGGACAAGGGAGAGTAACTATAGGAGGTAAATCCTCCTCATTTACTACCCCTCCATTTGAATATTCCACCATCAATTCGGAGTGCACACAACCATCACATTGAAGACTAAAAGACAGTCAAGCAAGTGAAAGTGACACAAACCAGTTTTTCTTGAGTTAGAGGCCAAGCCTCCCTAATGGGAAGGAAGTCGTTAGAGACTTCAAATGTATAAATAGAGAGGTTGAGGACCTCAATAGGATTCAGACTTCTATTGTAAAACTCTGTTTTATTTCTGAATTGCAAAGAATTGTGATAGTTTGCTCTGTAATCCATGGTTTCTACAATAAGAATGATTTCTGTTTAAGCTAGCTCTGAGTTAAGTTCGAGGGCTGAAGCTCTTGGGCTAGGGCTCGACCCAAGCAACCACAAATCCTCTATATTGTACATTTATGCTAGCATATAGTTATGTTCTGTTCATTTGTTTAAGTAGCTTCCTAGTTCTGTTTACCTGCTTAAATAGCTTTCTGGTTTACTTGTTCATTTGCTTAAATAGATTAATGGTTTCTCATTGGTTATTTGTTGAAGTAGCTTTTTGGTTCTGTTCATCTGTGTTATGCTTCAGTTTACTTTCATTTATGCCTTCTTTTAGTTCACAGGTTAGTTAAAGGAAAAATATCACTATCAGGTTGTGCGCAGGTGTCTCGGCCTCATCTCCTCCCTTTGGGACCATGACTCGAGGAAGGGACCCTCCAGCAACCCCAAAAACACACTCGCTGGTTCTCGCATGGGCTATGGAGTTTATAGTTTAATGCAGTTATTTGTTCACCAGCACTGGTTTTCTTTGTCATTTTCATTTGAAACTGCCTCCAACACGTTCCTCCTACATCGCTTCCTCGCCGTCCGATCACCAACAAACCTTCGCAAGCACTGCCTAATTCACTTTTAATGCTGACTTTTTACACTCTAAATCCCCACCGTCGATCTACCTCGTCAAATCCGACAGCTATCGCGCACTCGCTCACCAATTAGCTCAATCAAATCTCCACTGTTGATCTGCCTCGCTAGATCCCACGGCTATCACACGATATCGCATGGATTTCTGTCTGATCGTTATCCGCTCGAGGGCACGCGATGAGAGTGGTTTCTCCATGATACATGTCACCCAATTAGGCTAATCATGCAAAATTTTAGAAAACCACTTAGAGCTTTGAGGGCACACGATAAACAACTTATCGCCTTCTAAAACCGATCTATCATTTCTACACATTTCTTTTGCCTGCGATCTAACCTCTGTCGTCCATTTGTCGATTAATCTTGTCCGTCCATCTCTTGACTTAGCCTCCGCGATATAATCTTAGCCGTCCATCTCTGGTTAAACCTGTTCGTTCATCTATTCACTCAACCGCCGCGATTTAATCTCCACCGTTCGTCCTGTTAGTTAACCCTGTTCACCTATCTATCTATGTAAACTCCTGTGATCCAATCTCAGTCGTTCATTTTCCTTTCGCCCAACTAACCCAACGATTCTTATGCACTATTTCTCCCTCACATCCTCCTTTCACTGATTTCGACCTCCGATTGATTTTTTCGCTTGAAATCCGATTTAGCCTAAGTTTCTTTGTTACACCTTAGTCTAGTTTTGATGCTCTTTACTTCTGCAACTTAGATAATTAGCATTAGGTTAGTGTTAATTTAGCAATTCTACTTAGCATATATATTTAATTGGTTAGTTAGGTTATGGTGTAAGTTTAGCATTTCGTGATGTTTTCTTCATTACTATAGTAGAGTAGCTCTCTCTTAGAATAGGTTTGATCTCATTCCATCAAAGAATTAAGCTTCTTCTAACCCTATAGAAGTTTGGCTTGGAACCCCTGGGGTCTCTTGCCAGACAAATAGTGACAACAGGCAGGACCTTCACTTCTACTTGTGCATATAGCACTGTCACCTCCAAGTTTGTACGAACCCCGGGTTGATAAGTAAAACTGGTAGCCCTGGGAGTTGCAACATTATTGTTTCAATGCCTAGGCTCATCACTTTTTTGCACCGTTGCCGGGGAGGTATCTAAGTAGAAGTAATTACTACTTTCTTCTATTTATAGTCTCCAAACTTTCTTCCATTAGTTTATTTATGCAAAAGTAGTCTAGTTTCCTTCTTTCTTTTAGTTGTCATTATCTGCTTTCCTTTCCATTCTACAAGTACTCTCTAGCTTTAACAAAATCTTACAAAAGCCAACATAAAAACATTTCCTTTCATGCCTCGTAGGATTAGGGACACTTCAGGGAAATTCTTTTCAAATACCCCCATTGGATCCAATAGGCAACCTTCTCTCTTCTTTAATGACGGTGAATTGGAAGACCCTTTAGGTGAGCAACCTTACCTATTTGAGGAACCTACAGAAGAAGAAGAAGATGAAGAGCCCATTCCTACTGAACCAATGGCTGGAAACCAAAATGACAAGAGAGATAGAGAGAGAATTGAGAGTGCCTTCCCCATCAAGGAAACCAATGGGGACACCAAGATGAAGAATATAAGCCCCTCTACTCTACCTCATTTCCATGGCCTAACCACAGAGGAACTTGACACTTTCCTATTTGAATTTGTTGTTATATGCCGAACCTATGAATATACATTTGATGAGAAAAAGTTAAAACTATTCCTATATACCCTCAAGGATGCAACATTGCGCTGGTTCATGGGTTTACCTGGAGATAGAATCAGAACTTGGGCTCGGATGCAACAGACTTTTAATAACAAATATAGGGACTACTGTAGGTCAAATGACACTAAAGAAGAGATTTTTAGGATGACCATAGGCTGGGATGAATCCCTAGAAGACTATGAAGAAAGATTCTAGCTTAGTTACAAAAGGGACAGGTGCACACTTGACCCTGAGTCACTAAAGCTGGTCTTGCTTAGAGGATTAAGGGAAGATCTTCTGGATACCTTAAATATGATAGCAAGAGGAGATGTATACCAAATAACCTATGAGGATATTAAGACTGTCTTTAGAAACCATTATAGGGTAGCCAGGGAAAAGGGTAGGGGTAGTCAACCTATGACCAGTACATCATCCTCTAACTTATCCATCAAGGGTGAAATTGGAAATATGCTAGAAGATTTCAAAAGTGACATGATGCAAACCCTTGCCTTGCAATTGGACGCCATGAACATCAAAAGGAAGCAAGATGAAGCAAAGAGAACCTTGGCCATCTTTTGTCCTAAATGCATTAGGAGGCATCCTAGGAACGAATGTCCATTGAATTGTATTAAGATTTGCTCAATCTGTGAAGAAAACCACTCCACAGACAAGTGCCCTTCTTTACCTCGACTCAAAGTTGTATATCAAGGAGCTGAAGGGGTCATTGAGCAACTTTGCTACATTAACCAAAGAAGACCTCCTGGGCCTAGACCATACCAACAGGGTATACAAGGGCCATCGCATGCATATTACAACCCCAACCAAACCATGGCTATACCTTCTTGGGGACCCCCTACTCATCCTTCCTGGTCTACACCCCCTCCTTAGTCCTACGCATCTCAGTATCAATCCCATCCAGCCAACCAATCATTTCAACCTTATGTTTAACCACAACGTCAGTGGAATACCCCACCTCAGGGGCGGAGGCTCCAATTCAACAATGTTCCAACCCTATTTCCTCCACCACCTAACCAACCACAACTCCTATACTTTGCTCCACCTAAGCAACCCTAGATGCCTTCCCAGCCAAATCCGAACCCAAACAATAGGCAGGCTCAACAAGCATACAGTGAAGAGACATCATACCCAGCTTATGCTGTAGAAATCCAGGACATCAACCTAAGGTCTAGGAGTATTCTCCCAAACAACCAACCTCCCTCTCCACATAGGGAGGTTGAGGAAGAAAGAGAGAAAAGAAACCTTAAAGTAAATCCACCCTTTCCTGAAAGACTAGCCCAACCACTCCAACCTACCCCAAAAGAAACTAAACTTCTAGGAGAATTGAAAAACCTATATGTAAATACCCCCCTTCTCCAGGCAATCAAAGATGTCCCTATTTACAATAAGTTGATTAAGGATAAGTGCTTCAAGCATCCAGGAAGAATAAAAAGGGATGCACCTACCATTAATGTCATTGGGAAGTTGTCTGACTTAATGTTGGGGTAGGTAATATGTCCAAAATATTTATACCCTAGAAGTCCTGTAGTAGATGTGCACATCAATGGCACCATTGTCCCACACACTTTGGTTGATCTTAGGGCTACCATTAATGTGATGACTATGGACACCATGCTCAAGTTCAACCTCTAAGGGTCATTAAGGAAGACCACAATAGTTCTGCAACTTGCAGACCGTTCCACAGTCAACCCTGAGGGAATTGTGGAGGATTTGATGGTCTCCATTGACTCTTGGGAGTACCCTGCAGATTTCCTAGTTCTCCAGCCTAAGGCTAAGCTCACTGGTTACCTTCTCATCCTTAGGAGGCCATGGTTTGCCACAACTGATGCTTACATTAGTTGCAAAGCTGGGAATATGACCATCAAGAATGGGCACATGTCCAAACAATTAGTCCTATACCCTCCTGCTCAACCTACCCTAGAGCATGATTTACCTTTATGGTTAGAGGAGGAGGAAGAAGATGAATTTTATTCTACCCAACTTTATGCTTTTGAAACAAACATAGGAGGAGGACATCAAGATGAGGATGACTTAATTGAACACCTGCTCCAAAGTCCAACTCCTAGTTCACTGCCATTAGAAGATGAAGTAAAGGAAGCCCAAAACAGTCGTCTAATTTACTTATGCTTGGCCAACCCACTTTGTGCCAAAACCATAGAATTTTGCCCAGAGAAGACTTTGAACATTAACCCATCTCTTTCTGCTTTAGAAGAGGAAAGGCTATGCCACATGTTGAGAGAGAACCTAGAAGCCTTTGCTTGGAGTTATAAAGAAATGAAGGGAGTACACCCCTTAGTGTGTACTCACCACATATACATCAAAGAAGGTTGTAGGCCAGTTAGGCAACCACAAAGGAGGATGAATCCAGCTCTTAAAGACATAATCAAAGAATAATTGCAAAAACTACTAGATGCAGGATTCATTTACCCTATCTCAGACAATGAGTGGGTCTCTCCTTTAGTGTTAGTTCCCAAGAAAAATGGTAAGTGGAGGATTTGTGTTGATTATGGGGAGTTGAACAAAGCCACAAAGAAGGATCATTTTCCCCTACCCTTCATTGACCAAGTTCTATATGCCCTGGCAGGGAAGAAATTATTTTCTTCCCTAGATGGATTCAGTGGGTATAACCAAATTTAAATCTACCCAGAAGACCAGGATAAAACCACTTTCCATAGAACAGTATTGAGTATTTTTGCTGAATTAGTACATGACGCAGTAGAGATATATATGGATGACTTTACACCTTATGGCTGTGATTTCCAAGAAGCCCTGACTAACCAAGGCAAAGTATTACACAAATGCATTGAAATGAATCTGTCTCTCAGTCTACAGAAGTGTGAATTCTTAATGACTGAAGGGACTGTGCTAGGTCATTCAATATCTCAGCAAGGACTGTAAGTGAACCCAAACAAAATAGCAATCATCCAAAGGGTCCCACCTCCACAAAAGCAGAGAGATGTAAAAAGTTTCTTAGGATTGGTTGGATACTACCGAAGATTCATAAAGGATTTCAACAAGTTGGCCTCTCCTTTATTTGGATTTTTGGCCAAAGATTATGAGTTTATATGGTCAGAGAGCTATAAAGAGGCCTTATACATTCTAAAGGGTAAGTTAACCACAACACCAATCCTTAGAGGCCCAAACTGGACCCTCTCTTTTCATATTCATGTTGAGGCCTCACACAAAGACATATGAGCAACCTTAAGCCAGGAAGAGGAGAAATTGCCCTATGCCATCTATTTTATCAGTAAGAACCTATCAAAGGTTGAGCTAAACTATATTGTGACCGAAAAGGAACTCCTGGCTATTGTGCATTCATTGAACAAATTTAGGAAGTATATTACAGGCTATCAAACATTTGTGCATACTGATCATGCTGCAATCAAATATTTAATGAACAAACCAGATGTGAATGCTAGAATCATAAGATGGTTGCTTCTATTATAGTAGTTTGATCTAACTATTGTTGATAAGCCTGGAAAGGAAAATGTTGTTGCTGACTTTCTATCTAGAATGAATTTGCCTATAGGTGAAGAAGAAATGGTGGATGACCAGTTACCAGATGAGCCTTTGTTTGCTATTTTAGTTCTCTACTCATGGTTTGTTGATATAGCAAACTATTTGGTATCAACACAGTTCCCACCAAATTTTCCCTCCAAAGAAAAGAGAAAGATGGACAGATAGAGCACCCCCTTCACCTAGATTGGGGGCAATCTGTTCAAAATTGGCCCATATCAAATCTTAAGAAGGTGCGTAAGGGAAGAGGAATTCTTTGACATCCTTCTGACCTGTCATGATGGGGCTTGTGGAGGTCACTTTGCAGTAAAGAGGACATCATTCAAAGTGTTGCAAGCAAGCTATTATTGGCCTACTCTTCATCAGGATGTGAAAAAGTATATTAGTCAGTGTGATCGATGCCAAAAGATGGGAAAGCCTACTCCAAGAGATGAAATGCCCCCACAACCTCCAGTGACTTTCGAGCCATTTGACAATTGCGGCATGGATTTCATTGGGCCTATCAACCCTCCTTCAAAGAAAAAACATCACATCATTGTGTGCACTGATTATTTAACTAAGTGGGCTGAAACTAAAGCAATTAAAGCAGCAACAGAAGAGAAGGTGGCTGAGTTCCTAAGGGAGAATATATTCTACAAATTTGGGTACCCTAGAGAGCTAGTCACAGACCAAGGCAACCAGTTTACCTCCAGCATGATTGAAGAACTACTCAGCCATCACAAAATCAAGCATAGGACCTCCAATCCTTATCATCCACAAGCTAATGGGCAAGTGGAGGTGACCAATAGGGCACTGGAGAGCATCTTAACCAAGGTAGTGAGAAGCAGTAGGAAGGATTGGGAAGAGAGACTAGTTGAGGCCACCTGGGCCTATAATACAACATGGAAGACCACCACTGGATTTACACCCTGTGAGTTGGTCTATGGTAAAAAGGCTATGATGTCCATTGAATTTGAATATAACACATTGAGGATGGCAGGCCAACTAGATTTAGATCTCAGTCATGCACAAAAAGAAAGGTTGTTACATTTGAATGGCTTGGATGAATTTAGAATGTAGGCCATCCTACATATAGAGATAGTTCAACTTAAGAGGAGGATCTGGCATGACAAGCACATCAAGGAGAAGCAATTTCAAGAAGGAGACTTGACATTGTTATATGATTCCAGGTTTAAAGACTTCAAGGGAAAGCTAAGGACAAGATGGATCAGACCTTATGTGGTGGAAAGATGCCATGACAATGATTCAGTGCAAATCAGAACTATTGATGAAGAAGCCATTCTGTTGCTAGTTAATGGACACATATTGAAAATGTACAAGAGGCCTTTATCAAAACAAGAGTTCGTTGATAGTATCAATAAGACAGTAATGATAGTAGAGCAAGTTCCAACTCCTCCCTCATTAGGTCACTCAAAAACGAAAAAACAAAAGAATAAGGATTCAAGTGAAAACCTCCATGAGGCGCCTGAGTCCCATCTTTGGGTTGAAAACCTCATGAGGCGGCCCAAGGATGAGAAAAATGGAAAAGAGTAAGAAGATCTCTCGGTGAAAACCTTCCTTGAGGTGCCCAGGGCAGATATCTAGGGTGAAAACCTCTCTAAGGTAGCCTAGGTGTTTATATATATATATATATATAAAATAAAAAGGAAAAAAACATAATTGTTATTTGCAAGTGGGTGAAAAAGACAAGGAGCAAAGAGAAGATCCAGAGGGAACCCTGCCTCACATATATTCATCTCCTCCACTCCTTACCATGCATCCCTCTAGCAATTCTATTGTTTTTCACTTCATTGCTTCAATTCAGGTGAAGATGGTGTTTTCTAACAAAATCACCTCAACCATTACCATCATCCCTGCATCCACATACACTCATAGTCCCTCTGTCCATTCATTACAACATCCTCACAGCACCAGCCAACAACATGATCAAGAAATTCTAAGGGGGACACCTAACATTTCCAAGTGGTAATCCAGGAGCTCCACAATAGCAACAACATCAAATCCAAGAGCTCCACAGCAGCAGTAGCATCAGATCCAAGAGCTCCACAACATCAGCAACAACATCAAATATTTAGTCATAGATACCTGCAAAAGCTAATAAACCATCAGCAGGCAACAGAGGAGGAAGAAGACTAACCATTAGCATCACCTTTGATCTTTGACAACTGCAGCATGGCATCAAGACCATAGGTAAGCATCCCACTCACTCACTCATATGCATCATTTGATCAAAAGTTGTAAAGGTTAAGAGGTAGTTGGTTTATAAGCAAAAAGGTGGAAAAAAGGAAATTCTTTAATAAGGCAAAAGAGAATGTAAGAGTCCATAGATACAGTATTGCTATGGCAACCATTTGAGAATACTTGAAGAACTAAGATTTGGGGTAGAAACACCAGTGCACCAAAGACTCAACATACCCTATTTCTTAATGCAATCACTCATAGACTCCAGAAGCAAAGTAAAGGAAGGAAATTCCCAGTAGTTAGTTCACCATGGGTTGATCAGGATCCTCATTGAGGATGCCCTCCAAAACCTCAGGATCCCCATAAAATGGTCGGTCTTCAGAGACCTACTAGCAGAGGATGACATCAAAACCATCATCTATGATGTTAGTCCTTTTCTGTCAGTGAGGAGGAGGAAAAACAAGAAGAAGATACAGAGCTAGATGGGATGAGATGAATAAAGAAGAAACTAATATAGAGGAACATGCTAAAACACAAGGAGGATGATGCTTAAACAGAAGAAGAAACTGATGGAGATGAGAAAGAACAACAAAAGGAAGAAGATAAGAAAAACAGCGAGGACAACTGCAAGAAAAGGAAAACCAGCTAGCATGTATGTCCAGCCTCTCCTTGGAGGCCATCCAGTGTAGGATGCCAGTGAAATCCTATACTCCTTACCTCAGAGAACAATGGCTGCAATTTCAGATTAAAACACTAACCCAAAGGGGCACCATGCCATTTTAGGACTGTATACAGATTATTGATCTTTGTGATCAAAGTGCACTGGAGGATAGGGCCAAAATGGTTGAGTTTTACTTGCACAATATGGTCCTCATAGACATGAATATTTGGTATCCTAATGCAGAGCTAGAAGATCTATAATTAATGGTCTTGGCATCATGGATGAACCATGAGAAGTCAGGGGATGCAAAGATGAAAAGAATATTAGCCAAAGAGAAAAATGAACCTCTTTTTCATCAGATCTGAACAATCAAATCCTATGGCCCTAATCAACACCCATAATCATATTGCAAATGATCCTCAGCTGACACTCAGATATCTTGCTGCCAAGGGTAAGCAATTTCAGATTTTGAAAATATGTTTAGGTTGCTAAGAGATGATAATACACATGCCTGCCAAAGGAAATGGAACACACTGCCACACAGCTTGAAGATCAGAGAATATCACTCCCCTCAAAGGTTGAGAGAGGCACTCAAAAGGACACCTATGTATAAGCAATCAATGCAAAGGTTGATGGTTAATTGAATAGGCCTAAAACTCACTCCATCACTACTCCTAGGGATGCTAGAAAGGAGAAAATAAGAAGAGGAAAAGAGGCAGTGAGAAGAAGTATAAAGGAAAGCAAGCTTCTATCAACAAGAAGAAGAGATGGGATGTCAGAGAGGCTACCAGAGCCATGAAGGACATGGACATTGACTAAGTTGCTCAGAGGATGAGAAACACTTTTAGTAGGGTGTGATGATGAGCCTCATCCTTGAGCAATTATATGCGCCTTAATTGGCCTTAATTCACCTCATAGCTTAGTCAAACCAACTATTCTCACTACTTATTACATACTTTTGATTATATTTTGTTTATGAAATGAGTTAGAGTTGGATATGTTTCTTTGTGGTCTAATATGCATGAAATGCAAGAATAAAGGATAAAAGCAAGGAAAATGTAGGTAGAAAAGATAAAAGCAAAGAACTATGGCAAAGACCTTGGTAAAGACTCGAATGGGACAAGGGAGAGTAACTATAGGAGGTAAATCCTCCTCATTCACTACCCCTCCATTCGAATATTCCACCATCAATTCAGAGTGAACGCAGCCATCACGTGAAGACTAAAAGACATCCGAGCAAGTGAAAGTGACACAAGCCAGTTTTTCTTAAGTTAGAGTCCAAGCCTCCCTAATGGGAAGGAAGTCGTTAGAAACTTCAAATATATAAATAGAGAGGCTGAGGACCTCAGTAGGATTCAGATTTCTATTGTAAAACTCTATTTTATTTCTGAGTTGCAAAAACTTGTGACAGTTTGCTCTATAATCCATGGTTTCTGCAATAAGAATGAGTTTTGTTTAAGCCAACTCTGAGTTAAATTCGAGGGCTGAAGCTCTTGGGTTAGGGCCCAACCCAAGCAACTGTTGAGATTTTTCTGTTTGAAGTCAAATAGGCAAAAATCTCTGAAGGATGACAACAATAGGGATTCAGTTCCTAGATTAGCTCTAGGTTGTTGGGAGGGAGTTAATGCCTCCTATATTTGATGTGAGGGAGTTATGAGGCTGTTAGATTATCTATGATATATAACAGGCAATCATTCGGATGATTTGCTAAGAGTGTGTGAGGATTTCTTGATGTAATCTCCAAATTTATTTAATATATTCCTGATGCCTATGTTTGGTGGATGTAGCCCAGATTGGTTGGGTGAACCACGTTAAAAGTTGTGTCTCATGTGTTTGATCTTCTGCTGTGTTAATTCTGTGTTTATTAAGTTCGCTGTGCACCTGATCCAACAAATGGTATCAGAGCATGTTGGAGGTGCTGTCTGGAGCACTGAGGGAGTTGTGTCTGACTGCTGGAGATGGAGCGCTATGGCCTGAGGCGGATGAGACCAGACCTGTTGTTGGTGCGTTGTTAACCTGAAATGAGTTCCAGGTGCTGCAATAACTGCGCGGAGCTGTAATACGCTGCTGAGGGTTGCTGGCGATCTGCGCTGATACCGTGCTGGTGCGACCTCTAGCTCATAGCCCCTGAGCGTTTGATCGAATGGTATGTGTTTACACTTGTTGACTGCGTGTTTACAATTGCTGCCTACGTGGACCTACGTATGGACAACACATGTATATATAACACAAGATGGTCTGGTTAAACAGCGTTGGCTATGGACTGAAACGCTGAGTCTGAAACGTTGTGAATTGAATTAAATAAATAAAAAAAAAACAGCGTGGCTTTGTTTTTTAACACATCTTGGATATAGATATATTTTCAAAACAACGTGGATTGGGTTTTTTTACAAATGGCGTGGATATATGGCTTTCTAACCAAACAACGTGGGTATTGTTTTTGAACCAGCATGAATATATAACATAATGCGTTGTGTTTAAAAGGTTGAAACACATGTGTAAATGGTGGATGTGTTTTATACAAAACCATGGTGGATAGATCAAAATCCAAACCATTGCGTGGGTGTGTTTTTTCAAACAAGACTGCGCATGTTGTTTTTTAAAAAGTCAACGGTTTTTTGATATATTGGTTATGCGCGTGTTTTTTTAAAAAGGGCCCGAATGTCATAGCCCCTGCGCATGTTGTGTTTTTTAAAATGACCGAATGCCATTTATATAAATTGTCTCTGCGCGGTGTTTTAATTGTCAGAATGCCATGAAATCGTTTCAGTCAATGATTTGCTTGGTGAGACAGTCGGATTCAGGTTAATATCAGGTAGTCCAGATCTGTCAAGAGAGGTTAGCAGTTTTGTTTTAAAGACAAAGTACAAAGACATAGGTAGTTTTCTTTGTTATGTAAAAACAAAGGCATAGACAATTTTGTTTTAAATTGCTGGTTTGATATTGGAGATTATTGTGTTTTTTGATACAAGATGGCCAAAACACAAAGTGCCCGTTTTGAAATTGAAAAGTTTAATGGCAAGAATAATTTTGAGATCTGGAAGGTGAAGATGCACGATCTGCTGGTTCAACAAGGTGTGGCGAAAGCACTGTTGGGGAAAAACAAAATGCCTCCTTCCATGACGGAGGATGAATGGGATGAGATGGATGATAGAGCTCTGAGCGGAATTCGGTTATGTCTGGCGGACGATGTTCTGTTCAACATTGTGTCAAAGAAAACCGCCGCAGGCCTGTGGTCGAATCTTGAGAAGCTCTACATGACGAAATCTTTGACAAATCGAATTCTCCTGAAACGACAGCTTTATGGTTTGCGGATGAAAGAAGGTACCTCAATTGCTAATCACCTGAATGTTTTTAATACCTTGTTGGTGCAATTAAACAGTCTAGATGTAAAATTTGATTCAGAGGATAAGGCAATAACTCTATTATGTTCTTTTCCTGAATCCTGGGATCACTTTGTTACTTCCATAAGCTTTAGTACATCAGATATCCTTGAGTTTGACGATGTTGTTGGAGCCTTGTTGGCTGAGGAGATGAGGAAGAGGTCGAATTCAGACACATCTACATCAGAGGTAATGATGGCCAGAGGTCGCTCACGAGAGAGACACTCCAGGGGAAAGCATAGCGACTCTCGTTCGAAGTCCAAAGGTAATAAGCCAAAGGTGAAGTGCTGGAATTGTGGCAAGGCTGGACATCTAAAAAAGGATTGCTGGAAGCGAAAGCAGGCTGATAAAGAGGGCTCTTCGACAGAAAAGAAGGAAGCCAATACCACAAATACAGGTTCAGTTTCAGGTATGAGTGATGAGGTATTGTCAGTTAATGTTTCAAAACATGATCAACATTGGTTGTTAGATTCCGGGGCATCTAACCACATGCGTATTCATAAAGATTGGTTTAAAACATATAGATCAATTGATGATGGTGTGGTGTACATGGGTAATGATGTAACATGTAATATTGTTGGGATTGGCAACATACAAATACAAATGTTTGTTGGAACAACAAGAATATTAACTGATGTAAGGCATGTACCAGATTTAAGAAAAAATTTGATTTCATTAGGAGCACTTGATTCAAATGGATATAAAACTGTAATTCAAGGTGGAGTTATGAAAATCTATAAAGGTATCTTACTAGTGATGAAGGCTAATAAAGTAGGAAATCTATTTCAGTTAGAAGGTAGAACTGGGTCAGATCATGTGTCTGTGTCTGAACATGACAGTAGTTCCATTCACTTATGGCATCAAAGATTGGGGCATATGAGTGAAAAAGGATTGAAAATTTTGGCTGACCGAAAGTTACTTCCTAATCTAAGATCTGGAAAATTGGATTTCTGTAAACATTGTCTGTTTGGTAAACAAAGTAAACAAAAGTTTAAAACAGGCAAACATACTAGTAAAGGTATACTTGATTATATCCATTCAGATGTGTGGGGTCTAGCTCCTACAGCTTCATTTGGTGGTTCGTCTTATTTTGTATCATTCATTGATGACTTTTCTAGGAAAGTTTGGGTCTACATGTTGAAAAGAAAGTCTGATGTGTTTTCAGTTTTCAAGCAGTTTAGAGCATTGGTAGAAAACAACACTGGTAGAACAATAAAGTGTTTAAGAACTGACAATGGTGGTGAGTTTACTTCCAAGGAGTTTGACATCTATTGCAAGGATGCAGGGATCGAGAGACATAAGACCACGGTTTATACTCCTCAGCAGAATGGAGTTGCTGAACGCATGAACAGGACTCTTCTAGAGAGAGCAAGGTGTATGTTGAGTAATGCCGGGTTGCCGAAGGAGTTGTGGACGGAAGCAGTGACAACTGCTTGTTATGTGATAAACGATCTCCATCAACGGAAATAGACTGCAAGGTTCTGCAAGAGGTATGGACAGGACACCCTTGTGACTATTCTAAACTCAGAGTGTTTGGTTGTGATGCATATGCTCTAGTGCCTAAACATCAGCGAACTAAATTAGATCCGAAATCGAAAAGGTATGTCTTTGTTGGGTATGGTGATGGAACAAAGGGATTTAGATTGTGGGATCCTACTACCCGCAAAATCATCATCAACAAAGATGTAAGGTTTAATGAATCCTCTCTTGTACAGTTAGATGTAGATAGAAGATTGAAACAGGATGATGTATCTGATTTCCAGCATATTCAGTGTGACAGCATTTCTAATGATAGTCATAATGACCATAGTTCAGATTCTAGTCATGAAAAGGTTTCAGAATCAGATTATGAACAGGGTTCAGATGGAGGACATGAACAGGTCTCAGATGGCGATCATGAAGAAATTCCTACAGTTGATAGACAGCCCATTGTGGAAGCACCAAAAACATTCTTAAGGAGATCTACAAGGATCAAATGCCGTCCGAGAAGGTATGATGATTCAGTTGCTTTGATTGCTAATGATGATGAACCTTTGTGTTATCAGGAAGTTGTAGAAGGTTCAAATAGTGACAAATGGAAAGTAGCCATGAAGGAAGAAATGATGGCCTTGAGTAAAAACGACACATGGGATCTGGTGGAGCTTCCGAAAGGCAGGAAAACTGTGGGATACAAGTGGGTGTTCAAGCTGAAACGGGGTGTGAATGATACGGAAGGCAGGTACAAAGCCCGGCTGGTTGCAAAAGGATTTTCTCAGAAAGCTGGCATAGACTTTCATGAGATATTTTCACCAGTGGTTAAAATTGTTTCAATTAGAATTGTGTTAGCATTAGTGGCTTTTTTTGATTTGGAGTTGCAGCAATTAGATGTTAAGACTAACATGGTGATTTAGATGAGGAAATATATATGGAACAACCGGAAGGGTTTGTTCAGCATCGCAATGCGAAATTTGTCTGCAGGCTCAAGAAGTCATTATATGGCCTGACGCAGTCGCCTCGGCAGTGGTATAAGAAGTTTGATTCTTTCATGTTGAGTCAAAAATATGTTAGAAGTGAATATGATCATTGTGTTTATTTCAAATAGTTGAATAATGGCATGTTCAT
>APFE030386088.1:109010-121267 GCA_000404065.3 Pinus taeda | reverse complement strand
AGTGGAGAACTTCTGGGAGATGATGTAATCAGCTGACCTTGTTCCTTTAGGCAGTGAAGCAACACTTTTAGGGACTTAGGAGCCCTCAGTTTATGGACATTTATGATTGGGGTTGAAGTGCCCAAACTTGTCTATAACAGCGGGTTATAAAAGCTTGGGTTTAGGAGCGGCACAACACTTTAATCTTCAGTGGTATCGGTTTATTTAGGAATTAATCACGGGTTAACAATGATCGGGTGGGGCTTAATAAGGGAGTAAATCTTTGGGTAAAGGTTAGGCGTCAGGTGATGCTAATACGGATGTGCATCATTGGACTAAGGCACAGTTGATCAGACGGTGGTCAAGTCGTGAAACAACACAGAGGAAATGTACGGAGGCTTGGGGGGTCCCGAAGCTTTAATCAGAAGTGATTTGGGTTTATTTGGGGTTAATGGGGGATTTATTTTCTTTGTCGGGATAAGGGGTAAATGTATTAGTTTCTATTAAAACCAAGGGTTGGGGGTATTTACATAAGGATTTAGTTAATATACTAGAAAAGGGTTATATCGGAAATTATATAATAATGATGATAATTAATATGAAATGCAATGGGCGGAGTGGGTTTTTCCTAAGTAAAATGGTATAATGTATGCATTTTGTGCACTTTACTTTATACTTAGGTTAAAAGGTTTCTTGTGGGTTTTTGAGCGAAAGGGATTTACATGGGGAATTTTCACTTTTCCTAGGAAAATGGTCTTTAACCTTAGGAAAAAGGGGTTTTCTTAGGGTGACGAGGGGAAATGGATTGTATGAATGGGAAATGATTTTATGAAGGGGATTCTAGCACTTGTGTTCATAAGTCATTAAGCCGAGGGTTGGTTCCCACCAAAAGTCAGAGAAATGCTCTGAGCCTCTTTGATTTGTAGGATTTAAAAGTACTAGAACATACTTGTAGATAGGAATTTAGTAAGTAAAGGGGAAAAGTGAATGAGGTGGAGTAAATCATATGAACTTGTAAACCTTTTCCTTTGCTTCCATAGTTGACCATACATGTTGAAAGATGTGTATAAGCATGATGTATGTGTTTCGATCCAATTAACTTTGTAGTTCAACAACCTTTCTTCTACTTACCCATTTCTTACCCCTAACATATTGTATTCATTTCTTTGGGTGCATTTAGGCTAGCAAACTCTTATTCATCTATTTTTATTTTGAAAAGTAATTTATCTATTTCTAACCTTATACCATCCAAGGGCTTGATCAAGCTTATGAGTTCCTTTTATTTTCTCTACCTAATTATGATCTGCCAAGATTAAATTGTTTGGTTATATTTTATTCTCTAACTATAAACATAAAATTCAAAGCATGAAATAACCAAGATTAAACAGTTTGATTACCATGGATTGTGGCATGAATAACAAGTTTCAGACAATCAGTATTATGCATTAAAGTAAATAGTAGTGGCATTTAGACTTGCACACTTTCATGGTCTCTTTTTGTTTTTGGGTTTCATATATTTTCATTTTCATATTTCGACCTTCTCTTATTCTTTTGTCCTTTGATTTTTCTTTTAGTACATACCCTCTTTACATTTTTTAATTTTTATAATATGAAAGACATTTGCAGAAAGCAAAGGTATGTACAATATTACAAGGCTTAACCTTAATCATTCAAAATTATGACTCCTATTGGTATAGGAACCTAACAGGGTGGTCCACATTTGTATGACCGGAAAGTAGTATTTTACTGCCATGAAAAAAAGTATCACTTGTTTGAGGATGGTGTGGAGTATATAGTGAGAGCCCATCGCAAAAATTTGAATATTTATTTGGTTAATGTAGGACAGGAAAAAAGACTAGTGAATTCAAGTAAAAGTTTAGTACTTCTCATGTTCAAGCCAAATGATGATATTGTTTATGAAAATGTTGTTGCATGTAATGCAAGTTTCAATTTTGATTTGGTTGGTTCAGTTCATCAGAGTGATGAAGTATTATAGGTTGTGAAAGAATCATCATTCAAGGAGAAAGAAACTTCACATGAAATATCTTTGCAGCAAGAGGTTTCTCTTGGTGATGTTAGCATGCAAGGGTTGCAAAATTTTCAAAGTGTAGAGAAACCAATGAAATGAAAAGGTTTGTTGAATAGTGGGCTCATTCAATCATCCCTAATGCCATGTTGTGCACCGATGGTTATAGTACCAAAGAGGAATAGTAGGTATTTCAAGAAAAAGGACAAAAGGAGTAGTTTTCACCAAAGCAAAGGTGTAAAAAGAGCTCAGTGAAAGAATATATATAACACCAAAAAAGAATGGTTTGTATGGATTTTAATGTTGTATATTCTTTGTAGCACTTCTATTACATACATGTATTTGAATTATGGGAAAAAAGAGTCATTTCTTGGAGAAATTGTCCACTTGGGTGACATAAAATTGTTTAGAAAGTTTTCTTGTGCACATGTCACCTATGAAGGAAATTGTTTGATGTTTTAAAGATATCAAATTACAAGTTGGGTTTCACTTCTTTGATGCAATTAAGCCATGATATTGGAGTGAAGGCAAGAATCTCCAAGTTGGATGCCATTGTCGATTGGTCAATGCCCAAGATCGTCATATTGATAAGAGGTTTTTTGGGAGCAACCCAATGTTGGAGGAGATTTTTTGTTGACATTTATTATTTCGAAGCTCCTTGGCATGCATTTTTATGTGTGTGCAAAGTCTTCCACTGGGGAGGAAAATGGTAAGAGGCATGTGTTGCTTCAAACCAAAAAATCAATTCAATTCTTTTTGAAGCTCCTTCAAACTTGAAAGGTTCATTTGAGTTTCAAGCTTATGCAATAAATTTCGCCAACTTATTTCATTCAGAAGATTTCCATGGTGTAAATATTAAGTTGCAGCGATCTATGCACATTCATTGGATGAATACTTGTCAAAATTTTCACTTGGTTCGAAGGTACAAAAGAGGTATAAGTTGCAAATTCATTGTTATGCCTTTTAGGCCTATTGGTTATGTAACTATTGTATTCAGGCATGATTATGTTTTACATGAAAGTTATGTTTAGAAAATTTCATACTTCCAAGATGTACAATCAGGTTTGAGTCATGTATACCAAGTAGTGAAATATGTCATCCATTTGCATTATATTTTGTTATGTTGTCTTGGTAAGAAGAATGTTTCTTTTGATGGCAACATAAAAAAAACCATGAGTTTCTATGAATGACTGAAAATGGTGCAAAAAATAGTGCAAGATCATATTAAAAATGGAAAAGACAAGTACAGACATAGAACGGGGTCCTCAAGGAAAGTGAATGTTGATTTCCTTAGAGAGGAGCTCAAGGAAACAAATTTGTCAAAAGACAATTGGATCAAGCTTGGAAAGGTTATGGGGATGTACCCTCATCTACTTGTCAAATAATAGTATCTTTTGGGGTCCAAAAGGCTTCTACTAGGGAGGAATGATCAGGTGCTCAGTATTTAGCTCAAAATTCAAAGTTCTCATATTAGCTCAAAAATTATATGAATTCGTCTTTCTCGTTAAGATGTTCACAATATAATTTGTTTCACTGAAAACAAATTCTAGATGAAGGAGAAAAGTCCTGTTGTTTGTTTTCCTAAATAACTAAAAAAATTGCAGAACATGAAATAATGATGACATGGCCGTCCAGTCACCAAGGGAAATATTCTTCAGTTTTCGCCCAATGTGGCTATGACAAGTGTCACCTCTAGATTGGCTAGTTTGGTTATGTGAAGGTGAAATTTCTTAAGTGGTCTTAAGGGGAAATTTGGAATTATACACACACACACACACACACACACACACACACACATATATATTATTCATATTATATAGTTTTTTATTAACCATATATATAATTTAAATTAATCCAAAGTCCAAATCCGCATTATATGAAATTTCTGAACTATATCAAAGTTTGCATTTAAATGTGTATGGAAAAATATATATGGGATGGGCAGAGGCAAGTTTGAACCCATGACCTCCCCCTCCCAAATCCGATTCCATACCAACATACCAAAGCAAAGGAAATTGAAAACTATTTCCATGATTTTTTATTTAATGCGTACAACACTGATGGAAGGGGCAAATGAAGCAAACCCTACGAGCTAGCCCGCACCCCATGCGACAACGTGCTAGAACCGAGGGTTGTGGGCCAATGCTAAGCATGCTTCTAATCTTGTTTAATAGATAATTAATATTTTTTACATTAATTAAATGGAAATTAAGTTGGCATAGATTTTGGAGAGAGTGCCAAACTTGGCGGAACTGCCAGTTTTAGTAGGGTTTCCTAGGGAAGAATTAAATGAAGCATATCTTGCTCAATTTCCAACCAATTTTGGAAAATTAATAGTCAATTTTCGATGATTTCATTCTTCTGAAGACATTGGTACATTTTTCATATGCAATAGAAGACTTTTACAAGTGATTTTTCCACAGGAAAGTTGAGGGAAGCCTAGAGCCACCAGGGAAGGGGGTCATACCCAGAACAACTAGAGTAAGTTTTTAGAGATCCAATAGTCATTTTTAGCTAATTTGGACATTATAAACACATTGGTGTAGATATCAGGAGCCATAGAGATTTGTAAATATAGGTTTTTCCACATTAAGCTAATATAAAGGCCCAATCCATGGAAGTTGGACCAAGGAGATGTAGCTCGGGAGGGGTGAAATCCTTCATCAAAACATTGTGTTAATGTGTCTATTTGATGGTTTGCTACAATGTACGTGTTTTTTGTTTAGTATTTCTTTCTAAAGCTATTTTTCTCATGAATGTCTTGTTTAACTTAAGGAAATTTACCAGTTTGTAAGCACCAACAACTAAGGAAACCTCAGCACAAAACACAAGAAGCAAGCACATATTTATAAATATGTAATTATTATTAGCACAACAAGACTAATCATACAAAAGAAGATCAAGTTGAGAGGGTTTCCCTTAGTCTAAGATATAATCACACAGAAGCAGGCTTATTAGTGTGGTGATAAGCCTCACAACCACATGGAGGAAGGTTTATGGGTGCGATTGTTGTTGTAGGTCACAAAAGATGAAGCTTTATGTAAGAAATAAGGAGTGCACTAGCAGTATGACAATCCTATAGATATGGAGCAAACAATAGAAAGTTATAAGAGTAGGGAATTTTGAATGTTTGACTTACTATAGAGAAAGTGGAAGTTTTGACTAAACTTGTGTCTGCATGGGACCAAAATATGAATATCAGTGTGCCATTTTGATTTGATAATTGAAACTAGTATATGATTGCAAATGTTTGACAAGATTTATCTTATTGACTTAAGTTAACATGGATGAGAAATATTGGCTTGGATATTTGATGATGCCTTATAACTTTGACATGATACTTGATAGTTCATAGATATGTTTTGGGTTGTGGACTGATTGAATTCACTGTGATAACAAATTATGGTTTTTTTTTTTATAACTGATCATTTTCCTTAATGATCATGTTATGAGGGAAAAATAACTTTCAGTGACTAATAATGGTATCCAATAGTGATTATGTATTGGTATGAATGGATTCAGCACATTAGTTGAAATATAAATTATTATGATTCAGTATGTGGTGATTTTTAAGAATTGAATAAACTTATATGATTTGACCTCGGTTTATGAATTTATAATTAGTGAAAAAAATGATGATCATAAAGATGACCTAATGAAGTCTGGCTTGATACTATAAATGACAATTATTGACAGTTCAAATAGGTAAGGTTGTAACCTGGTACTTGGATGTGAGTTCTGTGTGGGGACTTGGATTGAAAGGTTGTCACAGTGATATTGGTAGAAAATTTTTATGACTTTGATATTAGTTTTGATTTGACATCTAAGGCTTGATAAGATGACTTAGTTGATACTATTGCAAAGTGTTGATTATTGTGAGGCTCAACATATTTGTTTGATAAGTATAATGTTTGTATATAAAATTGTATGGTTTGAAGAAAGCTTCCTAATCCTGGTATGTTTGCATTAATAGTTACCTAGTAAAACAAGGAAGATGTTCCAATCCAATCCTCAACTTCAAATTCGGTCCAAGGTATGACTTTGATTTTGTTTCTATACAATGATGGTCTATTATTAATAGGTAATGATTCTCTGATGATCAAAGTAAGATGGAGTTGGCTTTTGAAGATCAAAATGAAGAATCATGGAATGATGATTTACTTTATGAAGTTTCAAAAAGAAAATTTGTATCATGAAGCTATTAAATAAAGTGGACATTTTATTCCTCGGACACCTCGAATGAATTTCAAGAAGTTATGAAGAGATATTTTTGAGCTTCACTTGACAACCGATAGTTGATTGATGTTTCGTGTGAACACCTATAGTATATATATATATATATTATATTTATATATATATATATATAATATATATATATAATTTTCACAGAATAATCTGAGTCAAATCATAATTGAGCCACTCCATACACATTGGGTTTCCGCCAAGCACACTTCAAGATATTTGCATGGGACGATCAATTTTTGATCTCGGATATTCTTCCTATGATATGTGACTACATGGATGTACTGATGCTATTTGGGATCGTTATTGATAAGATGAGCACATATGGGTTCTACCTTAGTGTTGCCTCTCCCAGAGACAACCTTCGATTGCTTACAAGGTCAATGCCTGGGCACATCTAAATTCTATGTGTCTCATATGATTCTCAAGAAACTGAAGGCATGATATGCATCTTCCACAAGTAATAATTACAAATACACAAATATACACATAAAAAATGGGTTGATTCCTTCATATAAGGATACAAGCCATGTATTTCTCGTATCCTTTCACATATACAACTCACAAAAATAAGGCAAAATCAAGTGGAGGCCGAGTAATCAAGGACTTACACTTTAATCAGATTTTGTAGAATAATTGAAAGAAGAGAAAGAGAATAATAAATCATCACATAGGGCTTGAAAAATCAAGAGTCCTATACTTATCTGACCTAAAGGTAGACATGTGGATGTAAGAAGAGTGAATGTTATGATTTCAGGAAGCACACATTTAAAGATATAATCTTAGACTAGCATATAGGAATATGTATTAACTAGTTAACACCAATGAATCTATAAGAATAAAAGAAATATTTTTGGTAGCTACAATTGCTTGAAATCAGAGAGGAAGTGTGAACATAATGGAATTTTAACAAAGAAACAACATACTGTAATACTAGAATATACGAATCACCATTGTTTCATTCATATTCAAAAAGATGTAGATCTGAAATCCATACAACTTCAGAAGAAAATGCAGTTTTTTCCTAGAATTCAAAACTTTTCTTTAATGTTTCTTCCTCCCTCTTATAATGAGAGGGAGGGTAAGAAAATCAGTTACAAAAGTATCTTTATATGTAAATTTATAGCCATCTGTATGAATTTTTTTCTCAATGTAAATCCTCTTACTACTATAGTAGTGAGATTCCTTTCTTGAAATCAAAACATAATAACAATACAGTGATCAAAATAACAAAACAGAATTAATCCATCACAAGTGAAATGATAGTTTCTGGAAATATATTCAACCCACTCTTCTTTTTTGGCATTTGGTCTTGGCGTGTTCCTACTAAGTCATGCTTAATCCTCTCTCAGCCAGTTCCATGTCACTCTAAGTCTTTAACAACCTCTGACACAGTTGCCAACTCATACACCCTTTTAACTTTTTCTTAGATAATATCAGTGCCTTGAAAAGTCTGGTGTCATGTTTCGTGGATTACCAAGGAGCCTGTCAAACGATATCATTTTAACACAAGAAAACCATGAAACAGTTGAGCCTGACTACCCTTTACACCCTTGGGAATATATCCCCCTTCTACTTCTTCTTTTATGTGATCGAGGGCTTGAACTAAGCACTTAGTCCTTTGGATGCTAAGGCTTTCAATTGTCGCACAAGGGCATCTTCCTTTTTTACTCGAAAAAAAATTAATAAACCCTTACACCGCATTAGATGATATTCTGGATGCAAAAACCTTATGAAATATGACCTATGGAACATCGCATCCAAGGGGGGCCTTTTCTTATCGCAGTCACAATCCCGCATCTGATGCTGAATACACTTTCCCTTAAGCTTTTCCTCTAGTCTATTGTGATTGCTGATATGTGGGATGAAGTCATCTTTACCAAATGTCACACTGTGAGTGGTGATACGTGTCACATGGAAATGGCCCTATAGGACCCGTGAAAATGTCAAAACCTAGTGACACGTGTCTGCCTGCCACATTAGCATTTGTACTACCACATGCCCTCTGTACTGCCACTTATCATCCATAATTCCACATCATTGGTGATATCAAATGACATTTCTACTCTGAAATCCAATCAAAGGTCACCATGTGGCCCCTTAGAGGAGAGAGGAAAAGGCCTGCCCAACCCTATTTTTTCATTCTTTTCCTTTGTATTTGATTTTCTTACCACACCAACGATGCACCACTTTATCATGATATCAATAGTTTGCAAGTATTTTTAAGTTGAAACCCCGCTGATCTACTAATCATCGATGCCACGTGGAGGAGAGAGAAAGTGGGCCACCAGGCTTGGTTTTGTCAAGTGTTTCCTTTGTTAATATTTTGATCCCTTTCCCGATGATACAACATTATATCACAAATCGGTGCCCGCAAGTCTTTGAATTTTTGGATTAAGCATGTGCCCTAGCATGCCACCGATAGCCGATTTGTGATTGCGATCACCCCCCTGGACCTGCAAGTGTTATTTTCCCTCCATACTTAGTCATTTTTGGTTTGTTGGGCTTTCCCAAGGTAGACCTTCAAAATGCTTTATATTTTGCTCGAGGGGTCCATTTTTGGACTTCCATATATCGTTAAAAATATCTTTCTGAGCACTATGCAATGGGGTGGGTCTGATTCAGCTCTAAGATCTTCTATGGCCTAAGAAAGGGGCTCCAAATTTCACTACTCTTGGGCAACTTTGAGAATTTGGAACCCAAAATGCAATGAGTGACAACATTGGCTCCAACTAGGGATAGGGCCTTGTTGGCAAGATGATGAGGACCTACAGACCAGTAGTCTTTCCTTCCATTGGGCATGGAGTTATTATTAAACAAAATATAATTCTGTGAAAAGGACTTTACTCAAAATAGACTGAAAATTTTAAGTAACAATCTCAACATACACACTAGATATTTACAATGAGTAAGAGAGGGATATCTCTAATTCTGAAAATAAAATTTTAGAAACTGACCATTTACAGGTAGTCCCAACTATTCACCAACCACGTTTTCAAGCATGTAGGTGTTTTTCCCCTTTCTTCTTCAATCTTGAAAGGGTCGAACCATAGTGGACCAAGCTTCCCATGTTTTCCTTTGTCTTCTCGCTTGACATCCCATTTGAGAACTAAATATCCTTGCTGAATACATATGTCCTTAGCCTTCGTATCAAATAGAGATTTCATCCTTTATTGGTAGTTTGATAGTTTGGTACCCATCTGCTCTCTATTCTCGTGAAGCTCCACCAGATGATTCATTCTTCTAGTCAAGGTGCTTAGTTCTTCCTCGGCTTCTTGTAACAATGTAGCTACTAACATTTCTAATTGGATAGGGAAGAAATCAACATTACCATATACTAGCTCAAAGGGTAATTTCCCAATTGATATTTTGGGTGTGACATAGCTAAAACATAGAGCAAAATTTAGTTGAGAGCCCCAGTTCCTTTGATTTTCAGTTATGGTCTTCTTTAGAGCTCTCACCAAAATTTTATTAGAAGACTTTGCCAAGCCATTCCCTTGAGGTAGTACAACAGATTTTCCAACAATGATGCTGAATTTGTGGCAAAAGTTGGTGAACTTGACAGATTTGAAGAACTGTGCATTATTAGTGATGATTTTAAAAGGACACCCAAAGTGGGACAATATGTTCTCCTCCATGAATTTTATCACCACTGAATCAGTACCATTCCTAGATAGGATAGCCTCTATTGACATGGTGAAATAGTCAGTGGCTATTAAAATCCATTTGTGATGTCTACTAGAAGGTGGGTTGATTTCCCCGATGAAGTCAAATCCCCACTCTCTAAAGGGATCCTCTACATGGACATGAATCATGGGGAGAGGAGAAAAATTCTATCTTTGAGCAAACAACTAGCATTTTTGGCATCAGTTGAACTTATAATAAACCCCTCCAAACAACATGGGCCCGTAAAATCTTGCATTAAGGATTTTGTGTGTTATTGCCTTCAAACTGTAGTGTCCTCCATAGACTCCCCTATGGAAATCCTCAATCACTTCATGGGTTTCTCCCTCAACCAAATACATCAGTAATACCCCCATTGGGTCCTTCCAGTAGAGCAGTTTGTTGGATATAATGTATTTCTATGCCTATAATCTCAGAATCTGGTATTTTGATCTATCCAATCCGAACGGGGATCTTAGAAAGAAGAGGTAATGAACAATGTTCTTATACCTCGGCAATCCCTCATACTTCGCATAAATCTTCTATTTAGTGATTTTAATTCAGCTATGTTCATCCTCTAGACTACCCTCCTCTGTGATCAGGCTTATCCCTAGAGCTTGGCAATTGGATTCAAAAAAATCTTAACCAACCCTTGGCCTTTCATGAGATTGGTAGGTTTTATTTTTAGCTCATATTCCTGTATTTTAGTTATCCATCTTCCCCTCTTTCCTTTTTTGTCTCCCTACACCAGAATGTCTTTGACTACAGTCGTTGGGACAAACGTTGTTATTTTGTATTGCAGTACATACATATGGAATGACTTCAGCGCCTTTGCCAATGCATAAGCTTGTTTCTCCAATATATCATACTTCATCTTAGCATCCCTTAGGACTTAGCTGAAAAAGAGAATGGGTTGCTCGTAAAATATGTACAATATAGTCTCAAAACTATCCCAAGAGTCCAACCCCTGCTACTGAATGAAACATTACATATATAGACCAAGCCAACCCATTCCATAACCTCTAGGGGTCGAGCTCCTCCTTCTAGGAGCTGTTTTAGCCAATTCTAAACTAAGCACTACAAACTAGGCAATCAAAACAACTTGCCTCTATAAGCTAGGAAACCAATTCATTCATTAATTTTTTGCCATTTTATGAGTGAATCTTCTAGAATAGGTAGAAAGTGTCATGTCAACATGAAATTACATAAATTACATCAAAGAGGATGAAAAATCCCACCAAAAAGTCAAAACTAGTCAATGTTGCGTTTTCCTAAGCTGAAGGTGCAAAACTGGCAAATTTTCCCAACGCGTAGCGCGCCATTTATCTACGCGTAGCGTGCCTTTCATGTCACTTTTGAGGCACTTCCCAGCATCCAAATGAGGCACAAGTGGGATTTTTGGAAAGGTCTGGATGTCTACTCTCCAGGTCAAGTGGAATTTCTCCATTTGGTGGCCATTTTCTCCTCCAAAATTTCAATCTCCCAAGACTGCTTCGTGTGTGTCCAAAAAGTGGCATAAGGTCATTTTTTGCTTGTTTTTTGACCTTTTGGGGGCTCAAATCTCCATGAAACTTCTTGGCAGTGGCTGAGCAAGTGTATTTTGCCATGAAAAATCTGAAAATGCTAAGTTTTAGTGAAATAGACCTCCCCAACTTAAGGGTAGCGCGCGGCGCGCTACGCGTTGAGGGCAAAAACCTGTTTTTGGCACAAAAATTCAAAATTGACCAAAATTGCTCCAAATTTCCTGAATTTTGAGCTAGAGGTGTATCATTGAGCACCATGCTCCTTCAAGGTGGCTTCAGCCAAAATCTAAAGTGGATCGGGCCTTTTCTTCCGTTTTAGTGCCTTGGCCAATCGTCTTTTGAGTGGCGGGCCCAATAATGATTTTTCACGTGGCGGAGCATATCTTCGTCCCTATTTGCCTTGGCTATCAACTTTTCTAAATGAGTGTTCACCCGAATGAGCATATATTCTTGATCGATAGGTGTCAAATCACCAAGTCTCCTACGGGCCAATTCCCGGTCTTCACGAATCTTCCGCTGCTCATAAAGTTCACGCTCATCTTCCAATTGTTTGTTGCGCTGCTCCAAGTAGTTAATCACCCATTTTTCCATCTACAATTACTTGTGCAACGACTCATTCTCATCCCTTTGCTCTCGGATGATTTCCTTGAGTTCTGAGGTAGGAGAGCTAGCATCAATATCAATGACATCTGTGTCCTGGCCTCTTGAAGTACCCTCATCAATCATGGGCCTCTTGCCCCTGTCCTGGACCTGTACTTGTGCTGAAGAAGATGGCGAGACCCCTTCCACATGATGTGGAGATAATACTCGCTGTGTCGATGAAG